>VOMN01013337.1:0-53489 GCA_014899125.1 Orchestia grillus
AGGGAGAAATAGTAAGTATGAGGGGAAGTACAAAAGGGAGGGAGAACCAGTGGGCGTGAGGGAAGAAGGCAGGCGGGGCTTGCGAAGGCCAGTAGGAGGCAATTTCTGATGAGAGAAGGAGAGGGATGGAAAGGAAGAAAAGATAGTAGTGAAAGGGAGGATGGTATGGGGGTAATCGGGGAGGAAAATGCAATTTTAAAATAGAATGAGAGAATTTATGAGAAGTATATTAGAATGGAATATGGCAACATCAACGAGCGAAGAGTCATTCTTACCAAAATCCCATTCAGTGAGATCCCAATCACGCCCTGGTATCTGAGTAGAAACAATATAAGGGGTATCAGATACATAAATGATTTATAAATGAAATATTTTACTTGGCGGAAAACATTACTAATACTAGTACATGAACATTATGAAGAAAAGCACATGCTAAGATTTATTCAAAATCACGATCCTTTTCGATTACCGCCTCAAATCCACACCGTGCTGGGGGCAAGAAAAATTTCCTACAGAATTTCTTCTCTTGGGAGTAGTGAGGTCTTTAAATCTTCGGCAGAATTGTGAACTCTGAACGAGCTCCATTTTCAAGTATAAACCACACACAAAAGTGAACTGGATTAAGCTCCAGAGAACAGGGTGTCCTCAGCTCTTTGGCCAAAACCTCGAGAGATGACCTCTGCACGACGCTCTGGGATATCCGCAGTACAGACTGTTGCTCCATCATGCTGAATGTTCCAAAGTTGATCTTCAGCAAAACGTCTTCCAAAAAGTTGATCTGGAAACTTTTAAGGCACTTTGCAATATCTTTGTTTGGTACGTATTTATGCATGATTCATTTCAAGTACATTCTAACGTTTCGAGGTGAGCTTCATATTTACTTCAAGAAAGTGAAATTATGCAAATACAGTGGTTAAATAATAACTATACAGTCTGTTTATATTGAAAAGAATGATTGGGCAGTGTATACACCAGAAAATAATTATTTTAAGTCTTGTTACCATATTTATGCTTCACTCTCCATGCGTGCGGACTTGGGGGATAACAGGGGTAGCGTAGGAAGGATGTAAAAAGGTACAGATAAAGAGGGTGTAAAATAGAACAGGTAGAAAAGTATGTTAGAAAAAGAGGGAATTATAAAGAAGAGAAAACAATGAGTATGATGAAGATTGCCAAGAAGGCCATGCAGAAGGAACGAAGGCCGGTGGGATTGTAACTAGGTTGAAAAAGAAGAACAGGAATTATACATAAGACGCAAGATGGAATTGCGGGAGCAAGGCAGTATGAGCGTAGGGGATATGACAGCGTGGCTAAAGGGAGATAGGTAAGAAACCTCTCTAGGGGAACACTGACAGATTTGAACGACCAAGATAAAAGGGAAAAGGGCGACGGGAATTTCAGAAATTCTAAAAGGCGGTATGAGCTCACGAACAAAAGCTTCAAATTAATATTCTTCGTTGGTAACATAAGGGAAACGTTGAAAACGAAGATTACAAGGGGAAAAATGAAACTTTTGTAGACAAGGTCTGAGTATGAGAGTTAGATGGCACGTAATTCGGATGAGCGATAAGGTTAGAGTGATAAAGAGATGACTATTGAACAGGTCTCCGAGATTGTAATCAGGAGAACTTCATGATTTAAATTTGGAAACTTTCAGAGGAATAAGTCACAAATGAAATGAATACCAACAGGTATTGTGGAAAATTGCATACATTGCGGTTTGGGATATGAGGGATATGTTTGCAGATTAAGGGGGGATACGGATAGTCAAGATCTGGTGATTTTAGGTTGACGGTATTTGAGGAAGGGATAAATATAGAATCTGACTAGTTGAAGTGAAGAATTTCAGAGTAGGGCAACAATCAGGAGTGGTTGCAACGATAAAGTTCATTCTCTGTGAAGCAAATTTTAAGGTGCTGAAATAATTGATATATGAATGACAGAGATTTTGAATTCTATCGTCCAGAATAAAATGTTTAATTAGTACTTTCACAATAGAAAACTATAAAAAGCCTCAAAAGTGTAATAGCGGATGGGTGTGCAGACTTCCAGAGGGACAATCTGATTTTTTGCTTTTACATACGAAAGAAACACATTATGTAGTGAAGGGACTAAAGGGACGAGAATCAACCTTACGGAAATGACGTTCAAACCCAAATTCTTTATTCGATGGGTTGTGTGACGTTAAATACATATTAAATTTTCTATTAAAAGGTTAAATGCAAGGGAAATATTAGGGAACTTGGTCGTTTCTCTACCACTTTTCACCGTTTTGCACAAAAACCTTTTAACAAATAAACACTGCCGGTATGAATTTCAGTTGGTAAAATTTTTATCGGAGTAATTGGGAACATATTCATTCGTACGGCAACACTAAATGTAAAAAGCGGAACCGAACAAAGGGAAAAGTACGCACCGGGTAAAAATCGAGCAAACTTTCACCGTGTACAAAAGCTTCCCTTGTTCCCGACGCGGCGGCGGTCACGGCTGGGCCGACGCCCTGTTCCTCTGCGCGCCGCCCGCCGGAGATCGGGTTCCACAAAAACGGTTGGGGTGAATTATGATCCCAGATAAACACGGGAATTTAATTTACTGAGATTTAAAAGAGGAGATGATACATTCCGTAGCTTTCACAACAGTAAATATGGCTTCGTGTAGTCTTTGTCATGCACGTAGAAGGACGAAAAATTTGAAATAAATAGCTGTAGCTTCTTTGCATAATGCGAAACAAAAACATATCTCAATGATGGAGTGTTCAATTACTTAACACACTGAATAGGAAAGATATTGTCACGATTGAATGAGTTTCCATCAGTATACGAGGGTCTTTAAGTTTCGAAAATTCCTTCATAAGCTTTCAACGAGAAAATTTTTCATTTATGTATGCATAATTATAGAACTTCATTCCTCATGAGCCCTTCATACTTAACGTAGAGTGATAGTAAATTTAAATACTTGATCTGAGTTCATTTGGCTAATTTACATTTTCATTAGACTTTTGATTGATGACAAAGTTGACTATGACTGTACCCATTCCAGGGCAATGTTCGTTCTGTGTACCACAATTCCTCGCACTCATTGTGAAGTTCTTTCAGTTATAAAGCAATTTGATTTATTACAGAATCGGTAGCAGGATGACAAACTTTTGATTGTCAATTGGTATGGACTAATTCATCCCCAGGATTTTCTTTGCCACTACGAGCATGATCAACATTCATGCTTGGGCAAGCCGAATATTTTCCTGATACCTCTGGCAGCTTCAGTCTGAAGCGTTACACAATGGCAGATGTTTTAGTAAAAATTTTGAGTCGCTCTATTTTGTTTCAAGCATAAATATTTCAGAGCTGAATTTTGAGATTCAAAATAATCTTTTTTAGTTTCCCGATGTACCAATGCACAACGTACATTTACAATTTTCCAGTAAATTTTCACAACGATATTCACATGATACAGTTTGGGTGCTTTTACCGTCAAAATCAGGCCATAGCTGACTATGAAATATTATAAAGTCATCCATGTAATATTTCACCCTGATTTTCGTTACTCGCTGTATCAGGTTTTAAAATATCTATATACAAGTTTTCGTAATACGTAGAAATAATACATATAAGTTTTCGATGGAATGTTTGTAGATACTTCACTGTTTTGCCTCTCAGAGCTAACCATAAAGATATATTTAGGTTTGGATACGCCTGAGTTGATGTTAAATTACGCGTGGATAGAAGAATAGACAATAAAAACAAAATATTCACACTTAAGGTTTTAAATTGAAGCCACATTACTTGATTCAAATGTTTTATGTAAAAAAGTATTTTTCAATCTTCATATTCGAATACATGTTGAAAAATATTGTGCTTGTAAAGCGTATAATGAAGGATAGCATTAAATGTTCCTGAAAAGTAGTGACTCTCATGAGCTGAGCCAAGCGATTTGGATGATCAAAAAGTAGGAAGCAAATCCTGAATTCTGAATTAATTCTGGATTTCTAATGAGTGACTGACTTCAATGAACTACGTAAACAGTGAAAATTAAACAACCTTACTTTTCAGTGCTTAAAGTCAGTTCGACGTTAGCCAGTACTCCGGGTTATAAGTATTAAAGGAGTCAGTTAAGCTACTGGTACAATCAGACTGCATTCTGACTGCGAGTAATATGTTTCCTGCTCTGCCTCAGGTACTCGTAGACACTGCTTTATTACAATCCATTTTTATCAAACGCTACTGGGAGTGTCGAGTTCTATTTCCGTGGAACAGAGCGTCGAGGCAGCTACGATTTTTGTGGTTGTCAACAAGTGGTAGGGCAGCATATGCATCGCAGCACCGCAGGTTACCGCTGCAATTGAGTTAGCAACCAGAAAGATCTTCTATTTACTCGCTGCGCTGGTTCGCATTTGTCATAATCTGCCACTCTGCCAGTGGCGGATCCAGCAAGCCCGGTTTTGTTGTTGGAAAAGCGAAAAAATTCTCGCTTGTTGAGATACGCTCTGATGCTGGGTAATTATGGGGCCGCTGCGCTGGGTTTGTAACAAAAATCTCGACAATTTTTGGACCGGCAAATTTCCAGTGGGTGAAAGCTTAAAGGAGAGGAGTGCCTGTACCCTTGAACACGCCCAACTTCAGCAATATCTTGATAATTTTTTACCCTTATGATTTGATAAATTAATTTTTGAGAGCGAAGAAAAAGAACATACGCGAATTCATAAATGTTCAGAGTGCACTCATTCTTTTATTTTTTCATTTCTGCAATCCAAATTCAGGATGAGATGACTTGAAATTAATAATATTGCACGGAATTTACCCGACAATTGGAGTTTTCGTTTTCAGATGCGCTTACATTAAAAAAAATATAGGTCCGGCGATGCACATTTTTCTGAAACACGCTGCATTATTTCGCGTGTGAAGCACAGGTAGAATGAGGCGCCCCAGCTTTCCTGTTTCAACATTCCAAAATATATGAGCGTCGTTACCGAAGCTTAGTTATTGCAAAATATATGAGCGTTGTTACCGAAAGTTAGTTACTGCAAAATATATGAATATTGTTACCTAAAGTTAGTTGCTGCAAAATATATGAGCGTTGTTATCGAAAGTTAGTTACTGCAAAATATGTGAACATTGTTACCGAAAGTTAGTTTCTGCAAAATATATGAGCGTCGTTACCAAAGGTTAATAGCTGCAAAATCAGTTAACTAAGTTAACTAGTGCCTCGTTGCTGGAAAAGGGATAAAATAACATCCGTGACTTCGATCCTCAGGGTAGTTGAGTGTAGAAGAAAAATTCTGAAACTGGAAACATCCTGAAATCGGTTAAAAATTGCACCGATCTGTTCAATTTCTACTGTAGGGATATGATTTTGGCATTCCGGCTAAATACATTTTTCTCATGATATAAGAATTTCATGACTCTGGTTCATTCTATATAACAAAACTTTTAAATCGTCCTTTGGCATTTATCAATTTTCTCAAGTTCACAGGTAGTTTCAATATCATTTATTTTCATAATTTCAATTTCATAAATTAGCTTACATTTTGAATAAATTAACTTTCATTTAAATTACGACTAAGCAATACTAAACAAACATCCAATTTTCACTTTGTCGTTGAATTCTATGCTAATAAATATTCTAACACTTTGTGATATAATATAAACATCGGATAGGGTTCTTCATAGTTTTAAAATAAAAGAATTGCCGCATATTTTTTAAAATGAATTTCATGGGCTTCATTTAATTTTTTTAGGCACAAGATTAGGCACTTTTCCTTCTTTGCGAAGACTGTTTGATTGGATGGAACATGGTTTCTTCACAGAAGTTAGTCAGAAATCCCAATGATGAGTGAGAGTACTTTGTTTTCTAGAATTACCTGCTGTTGCTCGGAAGCCAGAGAGCTGAGACATTACTCACCTATTATTTGGTGACGTAGTGGTACGTACAGTACTCGTACGTGTATAGAGTTATTTTCCTTCATTGCTCATACTACCACTTCTTAAGAATTGTGTGGTGAAAGCGATGTGTGACTGTGTACATCATAGTCAATCTCAATATACTTTCACACACTTAAGCGAGCCTTACTTACCTTCTGGTACTTAAACGTGCCTCACGTGTATTACTTTCTGGTACCTTAAATTACCTCACCAGTATTACCTTCTGGTACCTTAAATTACCTTACCAGTATTACCTTCTGGTACCTTACCCGCACCATCTTCAGATACTTCAAGGAGCCTCACACGCATCACCTTCAGGAGCACGATCGCACCCCGCCCGTCTACACCTCGGAGCTCTGTTGTACCTACTACGCCATACGCCGCGCCTCGAGAGGGAAACCCTCACGCAGGATAGCGCGCATCGGAAAGTTGTTAACGCACCTCACAATTTTTCGTACGTAGCTCGTCCGTGTTGCTGCCCCACACGTTGACGCGCCTCAAGACCGTCCGTCTTCTTGATGATCGTGTTGCATGGGTGACTGCCAGCACTGCAACAGAGAAATCATATTTGAAAATAGAGGAGTTGAGTTAGATACGCTCTGAACATTCTATGAAGACGCAGTGCAAAAACAAGATATGCGCAGACCGTATGATACTACGCGCGTGGGCAGGCTGCCCATTTTGGTGTCTGGGCTTGTGTGAACAAAACCTCAACGTTATCGAAGTTGTACAATAACACAAGCTGTCAAAAATACCTCGGTGAAGTAGATTTGTTCATAATGCTTGTGTTTCTGATGGATGTAATAGCCACGTACATTGTCTGTACCGGTACCTGTGCAGGACGACTTTCAATGCATCGTGAACTGATATTATCGAAATTTTCTGGAGTATGGGCAGTTCAGATAGCTTTTTTGAACAGTTGAACAGAGAAACTGAACAACTTCGCAATGGGTTACTGAACTGCATATGCTAACTTAATTTCCAATTGAGTGGTCGTAGGAGACGGAGGGAAACGACTTTATTTTAGACCTTAAGCGATTTTGATAATTACATTACTTATTGAGTGAACGATGATACGTTTATGCCTGAGATTCAGTTCCCTCAAAGAACGCATACAATGTAGTGAGTGGTAAAAATGAGTAAGTAGTAATTTCAGGTGATCAAAATACCTGTTCATACTGCAATCTTGAAGAATGTGTTGTTTCGTTTGAGATTTTTAAGAACGAAAGCACAACTCCAAGACCAAAATATTCACAAACTTAATTCGTTTGCACCCGTGCAACTTCCCGGGAACTGAAAGTACTTTTATGACAGACGGGAATTTTGGATGCAGTTCTCTAGTAGTCTTCTGCTGCCGTAGGGAAAAATGTAACGTTGTTTTTACTGATTTTTATTTAAAAGTTGGCTTCACTGTAATAATTGGGGAAAATTTTGCAACTTCGCGCTTCGCTGCAATTATGCTCTGCAACTTAAAGCAAAAAAGAATTAAAAGATAATTTAAAATTAGTTTATTTTACCTAATTTGGAAGTGCAATTTAGAAGTGCATTAAATTACGACGGAGAAAACAGTTTGCCTAATTTAGGAACTAGTTTCGAAGCCTAAAACTTTTATAACTATTCAGTTCAAGCTTCTTAACTTTGGACCTCGTACGTGTGATTATTTTTAAATTAGTAGACGCTCCCCTCAAAAAACGTCTGGACAAATGAGTTTAAATTTTTAATATGCCCTCTCATTTATGGTAACTGTGGCAGGAAGTAATGTTATTTTGAGCACCACTAATACGGACTGCCATATCTGACAGTCTCGCTATTAGTTTAGGAATACAGCCCCAGGAATTTTCTCCTATCTAAATCCTTAAGAGCGTGACCGAGAGATGGACCGAGGAAGCAAGCAACAATTGTGTATGAGTAAATAGTGGAATAAACAGATTGTTTCAAAAACACATCGAGATTATTTTTAGCTGTCATAATTTTTCGCTGACTTGAGTCGTACTAAATAACAAAGGAAGCGTTCGCTCCTGATTAAATAACGAAGGAAGCGTTCACTCCTGACTAAAGAAAAAAGAAAGCATTCGCTCCTGATTAAATAATGAAGGAAGCGTTCACTTCCTGACTAAATAACAAAGGAAGCGTCCACTCCTGACTAAATATCGAAGGAACCGTTCACTCCTGACTAAATATCAAAAGAAGCGTTCACTCCTGACTAAATTGAATTAAGGAGTGAGTTGCAGAGCAACGTGCAAAAAACGAGGGAATGATTGACTGCAGGACAGTCTATCAATTTCACTGAGTTTTTGCTCATACTAACGCTGGATTTAACTTATCATCAGAGCTTGAACTTTCAGATCTCATGGGTTAAGGTTTAATCGATATGAAATAGTCAAAATTTATGCGTACAATACTGATCGTGAATAACCTAAACAGATATTCCGCGTTTAGTATCATCATATCGACCAACGAGTCCATAACATTTCTAGATTCGTCGACTTGAGAGCCATCGATACTTCCAAATTACTTCGTCACTTACGAGCGTCGGATTTCAAAGTCGGGTGACCTCTAACACAAAATGAGGAGTTCTCGTGAAAGAGGTCGCTATTGCCAATTTAGTCGTGGAATTGGTTCCAAACGGGGGCGTCTACCTTCAAACTCCTCCCTCGCGCACAACTCTGACGAGATTTTCACGAGAAAATCGTGTGAAGTTACGGAGGGAAAGCCCCAGGAAAAATTCAGACGGACCTCGACCAGGGCGATAGCGAAGCGTCCGCTCGTTTCTCTCCAGTGACAAGATGAGAGCGTGGGAGTGTGGCTGAAGCTTCATTACTCATTCTCACGGTCTCTTAGTCCTAGAATTTCTTCCCTAAACCTGCTAGCTATATTTAGGGTGCGCATTTCCCTGTCAGCAAATAGTAATTTTAGTGTGGTCAAGTTCTGATGATGTTTGAAGATCTGAAAATTTCTTCCAACTTTTGTCGCACGTCAATAGTAACTAAACTCACGTTTACACGAATATAAAGAAAGAAATGCACATTATTTTCATGTTCTGCTGAGTTTTTTAGCTTTTGAAGTCCTTTAATTTGAAGTCCTTTAGCTTTAATTTAATTTAATTAACCCTATTGTTTAAACACAATAAGGGAAAATAAGCTGAGCAGTTCTGTTATTTTATTTTACGACAACAAATATTCTGGGTTTCTATAATCTTAAACTTCAAATGGAGTAAAAGAAACTACATAAATGACATGGAGGAAGCTGTAATACTCACGCTAAAATATGAGAGCAATAATAATTCTGAACATTAAAATTAGAGACCGGATTGGAAATTGAAGACCATGGTGGCTACTACAAAACAAATAAAAACTGAAAGTTTGTAGTTCAGAGATTCTGTTTCATGTCAGGGAATTGCTCACTTATGTGAAAGTGACTTAAAATCAGCAGCATGAAAACTCTCGATAGAAATGCATTAAGGATCTGGGACGTCTGGTTGATTAAATGCAGTTATTTAAACGGTGCAAAAATTGTGACAAATTATGGAAAAAGGAATGCACGAAGAATGTATACGTGAACCAGAAATGTTAAGTTAATTAATGCACTGTACATGTGCTTGGGTTATCATTCACTGTCTTTGAAAGTTGATTATTCGAAAGAAAGTGTACTAAGAAAGCTTCATTTATACACTGTATTGCAACGAATAAAAACTTTTGATGACACCTGTTCCTGACGTTCGAATTGCTTGAATACGCTGAAAATGTTATTGAAAATCATTAATAGAAGAGAAATTATAATAAATTCATTTTAAAAGATACATCTTTCCCTGTCATTCCTTACCCAAGACTACGTCTGTAACTGAGCTTACAATCGATAGGCAGATTTGGGGAGCTGAATTTCCTAGACGTAGACCAGAAGTTGGCAAATGAGTATTAGAGAGAACATTAATTGATCATCCTGGTATCATGCTCGTCTTGACTCATATGAAAGAGAAAAATTACCCTCTTATGACGTACGTTTGAGTAAAAACATCAATGTACTGGGGAAGATTAGTTAGTTTCTAAATTTCGTTGAACGATGCTGTATAAATTTAATATTTCAGTGCACAATATGGGGACAGAGTGGCATACGAGTTCAAATGTCCTGCAATATTTTTGATGAAATAAAATCAGGCTCCTTAATCATGAACAACGTTGTATTTTAAGTTAAATGTTATGAAATACTGCCTCAAATAAGCTTCACCTGTGGAGGTAACATAAAAGTTTGCTCAAGCTGTTTGCCGCTTAATGGGCACACTTGTTTGCTCAAGAATTTATCTTGCAGCAATAATTTTTAATTCGGCTATCCTTAGAATTTTCACTTCGGAATTTGAGGGGCGATGTTACCGGAAAGCATGAAATAAATGTAATTTAGTTCGATGTGGAAATCTGAGCTAAATTAAATATGTGTGGGCGAGGAATGAAACACCATAGGGCTTCTCTGAAGGGAAGCCTCTTTACTGTATGTTTGCCTTTATGTTGGTGATAAGTGGTATTATCCATCACAGGTTCCTATTTTTATCTCACTTGCCGAACGCAAAGCCTGCTAAATGTAATACAGAATCAATAGTTTCACTTCCTTCTGTGTTCGTTTTCCTGTTCCGATGTCGTTTCTCACAATGTTCGTTTTTACGAGTCTAATTAAGGCTGATGATCTATCAACGCTACATATATTTTTCGGTGTGTATACTTCTTTTAGTGGGTTATTGTTTAGAATTTGCGAATTATGTATGTACAAGTACGAGTATAACTTCAGCTTAATTTTGATCATCTGTAACAATATATTTTACTCAGTTGTGTATCCTTGAGCCTTACCAGGCATTTTCCTTTCAGCATCGCTTCTTTGGGTTTTAATGTATTTCAGTTCACTTGTTATTGCAAATGATACCAAATATACTGATCTAAAAGATCTCAGCTAGATGGAGTTTATAAGGTTTCAATGAGATGCTGATATTTTTTCTGATTTTCAGTAGCGTTCTGTGCCATATTGAGTGAGGCTGTAATTTTATCATTGTCTGTTGAACCAGACTACACGTTTTGTTAGTTGAAGGGGTAATTTTGTCCATCAAAAAAATTATAATGTATCAGTTGTACTCGTAGTTGAAACGACGTATCGTCCATTAGGAGAGAGGAAAGCGACCTTCGTTGAGGGAAAATCAAGCAGCAGCCATTATCCATTATCGTCTCCTGATGTAAGGTTAATCCAGAACTTTTACGAATGTTTCATTAGCAAGTGAGCAGGAGCAATTTCCTTTTGGTTGAGGCTATTTTTACGTCTTTTTGTTTGCTGTTTTGGCGATTGTTTTGTGCAGTAACTCCAGGTTGGTGTGAATTTTCATGGTGACCTCCGCCCTCTGTTCACGAGATAACTTAATATGTCCTTAAAAATCCGCATGTTTCATTCCAATCCTTTAGAACATAATGGAAATAGTGATTGACAAATCATTCATTTGAAACGTTTGATTTCTCAATGATTTTTTGGGATTAAGGGAATCCAACTTTCAATTTTCGCAAGTATGGATCCACATTGAACCTGAGTGAATATTTTCTTATTTCATAATGTTTATTAATTCATATATTCAGCCTTTGCAAAAAAGCTACTGATTAATAGTTTAAGAAATGAGAGTACGTGATTTGGCAGAGCTTTAATGACACTGACTTATTAAACGTGAGTAATCTGTTAAAGTAGCTTTATTTTGTAATCTAGATTCCAGGCTTTGTCCATTAGAGCAATTGAATACCATCCGACTGGTTTCAACCTAAAAGCCGGTATTGATTTACCAGAGTTCCTAAAATTACACAGGCGAGAATCAGCGTCTGTACAACATAGCTTTCAATTTTTTATATCTTCACTTCATCATCGTGCAAATCAAACCTCCCTTTGGACTTAACCTTGATTCCTAAATTGAGCATTGCGCATTTTCCGTCCATTTTTTCTGTGAGCTCTCGACGTTTTTAAAAGCCTTTCGATGGAGACGTTAGTACTTCATGAATGAGTCAATCTTTTTCAGGCTTCTGGACAGTTCCACTCCCAGGGCTTTGAAAATTTTATGCCTCAGCTGGACTTTCCCCGGCTTTGCATTTGCGATGCTACGGTTTAATACTTCTGCGCTTTACATATTTTCTTCCGAGGCGACCCTTTCGAGAGATCTGAGCTTTCAGGAGACCATCAATGCATTAATTCACGCATGAGGTTTCATTCCTTAAGCGGTCACACATATTTTCACGTTCTATAGAGTATGATTTTAGAAAAATGCTTAATTTACCTATGCATTTCAAATATTCTTTTGGTAATGAACTGCAATTACTTCGGACACCTACATACTCATCAGGTGAGATTTACCCTTCCATTACTCCACAGTTGCTTATGAAATAACTTTTAACCTTGGCACATAACTTGAAAATGAACCCTTATCTTTTCGTGAAGCATTTAATTCATCAAAGTGGTCTGTTTTATGATTGCATTTGCTGCCCACACGCTCGCATACCAGTCGGTAATTCAGCTTCCAATGTTAACTCGCATACACAAGGTAGCGCCTGGTTGAGGTAACTGACGTCGCACGTTCTTCACCAGCATTCGTCTTTTTCGACGCACCTCCCTAAATACGACCATCGATTCTCACATCATCCGGCGCGGAACGCAATTGTGCTGTGAATTTGGCCGGCCTCTCAGGTTCTCCCCCCGGTTCATCTAGTACTTTGAAAGCTTCAAATTTCGCCTTGCATTGCTGGTGGTGCGTGGGCACAATTGTGCGGTCAGTTACGGCAGGAGGAGGGATGGGTTGGCAGCTGCGGTTGCCAGAGAAGAGTCGGGCTTCGAGTTTGCTGGGCTTCATCAGAAGCTCGTCAATCATCGAGATGATTTGCAGCAGTTCGACCCTTGATGAGAGCAGCGCTGCGGGATCCGGCACTGCATAAATAGAGATCCAGTGCTACCGCGAGGTGGATATGGCCAGTTTAAATCAAATGATTTCATTAAGAAGGAGTATCATCAGAGGTGCTTCGGATTGAGAATATTAGGTAGAGTTTGAATAGGATGTTCTGATTTTCTAGGATTTTCGCTCACGGGATTTGGCGTAGCGAAGAGTAATGGCTGTAACCGAACAGTACGGGTAACCAATGTTACAAAGATATCTAGCGCTAAACATGTAAGAGCCTTAAAAGTTGTATAAAAAGAAAAAAACATAAAATATAACAATGAGAGACCGACTGGTCGTGTTTGTACGCTTTTTGACTCGATATAGACACCTATACGAACCACTTTTTAAGCACTACGTAGACTGTCAGTGACGAAGTGCAGGAAGCAGAGGCAGCCGTAGCAGCAGAGCCGTGCAATTTTTTGTATTGGGTTAGGGCTAGCGGGCCTCCCATTTGGTGCTCGCCACTCACGCGATGCATCAGTTTTGGCCGGCACACCTTTATCAGATAAGGAGAAAATTACATTGCGTCCAGTCCTTATCTGTCGTCCCACTTGGCCAACAAACCCCAAAAAGAAAGCCTGTGCCGCTGCTTACGGCTTTGTTGTTACACAAAAAAGCGCTTGTATTTGGGTGACGTGACGCACTTCTCTCCTGAGAATAAGAGCCTTTGTACGGAAAGCCTGAGGGGTTCAAAGACTGAGTTACATTCTTTCTCAGAGACGCGATTCTGAAATTAACCCAGCTGCATGTCACTAAATTCATGCTTTCTCCACACAACGTAGCGAGGGAGAATGCGTCAAAGGTGTGGTTTAAAATAATCTCTACTACCTAAGTCCCGCAGTCCTATTAAAACACTGCAAATAATGTTAAATTACGCTGGCAAGCTTATTTATACTTTCGCTGTCAAAAACCAAACAAGTGCGGTAAAGAAGGATTATATTTTGTTCGATCCTAATTTTCCCATTAAAAATTTTGCATTTCAATTTCAAATACATATTAGCCATAATTTTTATTAGTTATAGTTATAATGCTCTTATTATCACAATATATTATTTTCCTTGTATATGGAAGACCAATCAAAATTCATGTCTCAAAAGAGGTTGTGAAGAATTGATGAAGCATTTGCTTCATTTTTAAAAGATTAAAATGGCTGAACAGGTCATAGAGAAAAACTTTCAAAGCTCAATAATTAACATTCTACAAATCCCTCTTTTCTTTCCTACCTCTGAAGTCATTTCGTGTTTCGCATGAGAAATAATCATTCATAATTTTTCAACCACTGAAAACAGTCATGAGCGTATATTCAGCTATCAGTAAAGGTATCCTAGTAAACCTATCCTCAATCTCACCTAGACAGAACACTTCGAAGCTTGTTCAGGCGAACGACGGCTTGCAGTTCCCAGCTCCCTCTGAGTTAATGGAAATACCTAGAAGTCCTTAGACTTGAAAAGCCGGCCAATGCAAGGAACCAAATCCATACCAGCAGAAAATTAACCAATGCCGCTTGTATAGCATTAGAGCAGCTCCTCTGGTATTAAGTTCTCTTCTCGTTTCCGTAAATGTCATCGTCGATGACCAAGGTAAAGTCTATGAATTTTTTAACAGCCCATCATATCTGCAGGCATCCACCTCATGCAGTGGATCGTGTTCACTAAAATTTCGCTGTTCCCCTCATTCCACCCTACGACCCTTAATTCGACCCTTGCGCATCTCCATTTACATAGCCACAATGCTTGATTCGCATCTTCGTTCTACCATTTTCAGGACTACCAAACCCAGCACATAAGTCTGGCTGAAACGATCAGCAATAAAAAATGAAGAACAGTACAAACAAGAGTACATTGTAACAAATGTATGTGGACCTTTTTTTCTCTTTCAGAATCGAGTTGAAAACTCACAGCATTTCTGGCATTTTTTTTCGTGCTTAGTCGTCAACTTGCAAATGTTCCCAGAAGTGATGAATGAGTATTTTCATTGCTAACACTGCACAAAATGAGCCCAAACTTTGTACATACTGTATACTGTCAACAATTTTTTTAAAACGCAGTCTCAATCTAGAAAAACATACATTTCACTCGTCAAACCAGTCGCTGATTTTTTCACAATATTCTAAGAAAAGTCAAAGCAAGTTTATCATCTTTGTTTTGAACCGAAAAGCAAGTGCTGTCCATGTTGAGCATGCGTATGACTTCGAAATACTGGACTTGCAGAGCGCAGGGCGGTCCAGGCTTGACGCCAGCGCTCAGGAGGGTCATGTAAAGCCAGACTTCTTGCTCCGAACTCCTGCCCTTTGTCATGGATATGAAGTGGGCTCTAAATGCCAGTGAGGAACGCCTGAGCCGCGCCATGTACTTTGGCGCCCCATTATCATGGAAATCCTTCACAATGTTTTACTGCATCTCCTTCGTGAACGATGCCCTATTTTCTCACAATATGGGAGCTGCGGAGATAGCGTGCGTCATCGAGACTGTTGAAACATGTCGGTAATTGTCGTAGAGTATCTAAGAAGTTATTTAAGACTTAGAAGCTGCCCCTGATGCGCTAGATATTGTTGTGTTGAATGGTTATTGGCTGCACGCTATTGAAACATGCAGCGCTTTGACAACAAAATATATTTTTTCCTTGCTTAGCTCGCACGTCTTACGCACGCATACATACACTGTGCAAATCCCTTACCCAAGCGGTGGGTCTCTACTGCAGGTATTTTTGGTACTAAAAGAAGATAAAAATAAACTTTACTTCTGAATGAACGCGAGAATACAGCAAAAGGTCACGGGTTCCTGCAATGGACCGCAGACCTAAACTTTGCTTCATTCCGTTGCTGTCAAAGTTCATTTTTCTGAATAGTTAATATTTCCAGGAAGAATTTCTTCTCCGTTATTTTCATCTCATTATAAAATGTACCCCGAATTAGGTCATTAAATGGACGAAACTGTGAACAAAAGATAGTATTAAAATTACGAATAATCTTTTCTTATGAATGGTTCGCGTTCAATTCTCAGGTCAGCAAAACAAGGAGGCTGCTTATCAATAGGTAAACATTTTTTTGCTGCTAGGGACAGATCAAAATCTCGCTCGATAACGTATCCTGTCAACAGCCATATTTTCGACCGTGAAACCCTCCCTAATTTTAGTGGTTGATTTCGATGAGCCTTGTTCAATTCCCTGCAGATGAACTGTAAAGAACAACATAATTGATCTACTGCACAGCTTTTAAACTGGTGTCAGAGGGCATTTTACGTTAAATGTTATTAATTGAGCGTCCGAAAAAACACCCGATTTTTCTTGAGTATTGTCTCTATCGTCTGTTTCACCATTTCGTTCTTTCAAGCTTAGCCAAGCATGCGTTGTTTTTCATCTATCGTTCCAACAAATCTGTATTCACGCTCATGACTTTTGCTTGAAATTTGATCATTCCTATTTTTACAGAGGTCTAAAAAGTTGAGAACTGGACCGTTTATGGTCATACAAGTTTTCGGCTCTAGGTTCATTTTTTCCTTCTTTCACTCAACAGGTTACTTTACTGTACGACTTAGAATTATGTTCTAAACCTGCGTCCCTCCCAATAGACTCAACATTTTTCGAACATAAGGGACCGATTTTACCCTCTGAAATAAATACGTATGATCATGTCGACATCGACGCATTGTCCTTGAGATCGAAGAAACGTGCTGCCTCCTTCCCGTCCTGGCCTCCGGCGACGGCGACCGTCGCGCTCTCCGGATGCAAAGTTTGAAGAATTTTCTGTTGTCTTCACGGTCTGCAAGCCAAGCAAATTACTCCACAGTCTGTTTTTTTCATTAGATTTAAATCCCTTTCAAAAATCTTCTGGTCTGTTTTTGAAGTAAAGTTTTGTGCCATGATTTTAACGTTTTCTAAGGCACGATGTCATGAACAAAGTGTTTATTTCAGGAATTTCCTGACACAAAACACTTTTCCTTGCGTTGTCGTACGTCAACATGATGCTATCAATCATCTCAGCAATTGTAAAGTAATTTTTTTATTTAAAAGCACTTTTTTTCTTGGCCTTTTCTGGGCATCTCGTACCTTGAATTTTTAAACTTCGCTTCTCGCATGTTCGCTTCGCTTCTCGTTATCTTATATATTAAATGTTAGTTTACTAAGCGTTTCGCGTAGTTCATCAAAGCGCTAACATTTAAGTCCATTGTAATTGGCGTCAAAAAATAGAGGAGAGATCGTTGGAAGTTTTAGCGGTTTTTAGTGTACTATTATGTTACCGAAACTTAATTATAATTCTTTTTGTAAATACTCCATGGAAAACTCGTCATTCATTTGTATATCTTCACTGATTTTCCCGTTCGTGTAACTTCAAAATGTCTTCGGTGGCTGTGAATTTTAACATCGCCCATGTCGAGTTTCAGCCGTAAACGGCACAGGTGTTTTTCTATGCTCGGATGGAGCATACGATAGAGGGTTATGCATTTCCAATTAATTATTCTACTGCTTTTTGTTTGTTCTAGTATTGTACTTTTTGAAAAATATTTCTGGGTGCTTTATTGTCCATTCGTTGCATTTTATATTGTTTTAAGGAATGAAATTGGGTTATAAAAATTGTTGTTTGTCAGAGAACCCATTCCGAAATCCCCCGAGAATAACATTGGTCTATATAATGCATCACAAAAAAAATTGTAAATCCCCCTAGTGATCTCCTTTATTTAGAAGATACGTAACTCAGCAATATTTATGCGAAATTAAAACCCATTCAATTCACCAGATGTTCTGCTTTGAACTCTCAAAAAAAAGTTTATATCATTGGGGCGGAATCTTCTTCTATAATTTCTTCCATGTCTACCTACCACGAAGACAAAAGTTTTTTGGGCGAAAGAAGAAGAAAAAGTCTCAATTTTCAGACTTTGGAATTCCGTAACCGCAATCTGTAGGAGGCAACTCGTAGTCAGGAGCATTTCAATGGAATGAGAGCCATGGAAGCTTTGTCGAGTCCGCAACCTTCTAGTCTTGGGACACAATAGCCAAATCCTGAGGCAGATAATGAAGAGCGTGTAATACTGGCCAGAGAGCTGCCGCTCCTGGAATCTTGATGTTCGTTCGCCTCCCTACTTCAGTTCGAATCAAAGAAGCTGCTACCGGCCGTAGTAAATTTGATGCAGCTTCTGCTTTCATTGAAATTGGTGGGATGCCTGTAAAGAAGCTGACCCGATCGTGTAGCTACTTGTATTAATTTAACTTCTTTATGTACGTATCTGCTAACAACAGGAGTTTAAGCACAAATTTACGCTAGGTGTACGAGGGTGGAACTTTGATTGATAATTCAATTTCATAAGTACAAGGGACGAATTGCTTAGTTATGGGTGAATCAAAATCACATGGTCGAGGCAAAGTAATCATGAATTTAAACAAAACTAATTATTATCTGTTATGCTACATTTGCACTTTTAAGTTCATTCTAACTCTTTCTCTATGTTTTTCAGGTGGTTGAAAATATTGAGCGTTTATAAATTTAAAAGAACCATCTTCCTCTGCTTCACAATGAGCTTCTGTTTAACCAACAGCCGCGCTGCGTCACTCGGACCACATCATGCTTGCGCCTGTAAATTTGCAATAGTAGGACTTCTCATTCCCGCTGCGTCGGTAGTAGTTCGCTGGTTAAGCGAGGTATCACCAGGTGGGGCCTTTTTGAGCCTTGTATTCGCTTCGATCCCACCTGACAGTGCGATTATTAGATTGTTGCGTGGCCGCTGGTGCTCCCTCTGCACGAAATGTTCTCGACATGGAGACTGGAAGGGTGCAAACCACGGATGTCTTTCGGCACGCACGAAGAACAGGCATCTAAAATTTTGTTTATAGAAACTATTCCAATAAGTACGAAATACTGCATGCAAAATATTTTCAACTGCACTCCTGGTAACTTTCAGATGTTGCACACGTTCTAAGCTATTCGTGGAATTTTAATCTAGGGTGAATTAAAAAGCCCGTATTTTTAATGTGGGCATCTCTTGTTGCAGCGGCGCATGAATACTCCGCTACTGGGAACACTGATCGTTTTACACGCGGAAGTATGTAATCAGCCGGTAAAAAGAACACCATTCGTCGAATCTCAATTTATAGATTAGAGACGAAACGACATCTATGTTCTAAGAATAATTTCATTTTATTTAATCCAACACTTCAAGTATTGTTTTCGTAATATGTAGGAGTATGCATGGCAAGAAGTATATCGTGAAATATTTCCGGAAAATTTGCACAGTACTCGAGTCATCATGCAAGATTAATTTTCAAGTTCAGAAAATATAATTCCTATTATTGCGAATATTTTATATTTTTGTAGATTTTCTTGAAAATATCATAAGTTCACATTAATTCGAGTATTTACTGTTTTCGTCGATTTACTGGAAAATATCGTTGATTTCTATAATCAGGAGTATTTATTGTTTTCACAGGTGTACTGGAAAATATCGAAGATTTTCATTAAGACGAATATTTATTATTTCACAAATTTACTCCCCAGAATTTCCGGAGTTCGATTAATTTCCCAACGACGTTGAGCTATTTATCATGTCTGGCCTTCGTCCACGAGTTTCGCCATCAAAATGCTCCATGATAATAATCTCATCACAGGTGATCCGATAACTGTACCTCCGGAACTTGTACTACAGTATGGAAGTCTCATACTCAAGTGGAAGATTTCCGAGGTTTATAACGGTGGATACTATCTTTTATTAAATCCGTTCCTTGAATTCAGTTGCACAGAAATTACACGATTTGTAAATCCTTTTGAGAACCAAAAGAGAAAGAGGACATTGAATTTACGAGTATCCTACTGGAAAGACGTACTGCTTTAATCATTTTAAATTTACGCGCATAAAGGCTAAGGCTCAATAAACAAAGTTGCTGCATCCATTAAAGAAAGAGAATTCTTTATCAGTAAGTTAAAAACCTTTCTTTTCTTTGCCAAGGAGACATTCACAAGCAGAAAACTTTTATAAAGCTAAGTTTCAGCGACTAACTTCGAATCGGGATGAACGGTTCTTTTGTCAGCAGACGAATGACACTTTTTGAAGCAATTCCTTGTCGAAGAATCCCTCTAACACTCTTCGGAACTCTTTGCATAGTTTAAATATGAAAATCGAACTCGGTAAAAGGAGCTTTACCCAAGCAATACATGTTTCTAACTTTCCCCTTTTCTCGAGTTAAAGAAAGAGAGCAACGATTTTTTTGAATGCCCAAAAGAAAATGGTTTGCAAATTTTCCCAATAACCTTAAGAAATGCAACAACTGGAAAGTGTTAAAGGAAACTGCCTGTTACAGCCCGTCTAAGTCTTCGAAAAGTCTTTTTAAGGCCTTCCATTTCAGCGCGAGCTCGCTTCAGTATGCATCGCAATCCATATTTATTGCAGCTTCCTAAAATGCGAAAGAAAGGAAAAGTCAGCTCAAGTTGCTCGCAATTGGGTTCGAGAAGCTGGTGGCCGAATCTGTTATTCCGACTACAACGACCCGTGTCTTTTTATCAACATTTATCGCGTCAGCGAGTTGCAAAAGCAAAATTGAATGGGTTTATGTTACCATGGGGAGGAACAAATGGCAAAATGAAACAAACTCTTATGCAAATGAGCAAGCATTGCAGACCTGGCCCCTGAGCTCTCGTAAACACGTTGCCCTGGGGAATAATATGAAGTTTCTGTCCATGATTGGCTGTAGGATCTGGATGCGAAGTTTCCTCAGATGATAGCACGGTTATACAGGCCTTGAGGAGCTGCGCAAGAATTATTTACATAGGAAAAAAGGACTAATCGAGCCCTGAAGAACAAGATCAAAAGTTCTCTACATCGGAAAATGTGCGTACATGGACCTTTTGAGACCTAAGGAGAAATTCTCCACTGATGAGAGCATGAGTAGCTCAGCCATGAAAGACTGGACCAGAAGCTCTACAGAGAGCATGACCACACGGGCCTTCAAGGTACTGGACGAGAGCTCCCTTCAGATGATTGCACGGCCTTCAGGAGCGGGAAAAAGAGAGCTACAGAGCAGCCAGAGCGGCTACACCTGGTGAAAAGGAAAAATTCCTTCTAAATTTAGCAAGGAACATGTGGTGAACATATTCGTAGCTTGCCTATAATTTCTACAGGGTCATGAACATTTTATGCAGTCAGTTTAGCGTGTACGTAATAGAATGATCAAAAGTTTTAGATTATACCTTATTCGAGTATGTTCACGTGGACATTAATTTTAGCCGTCAAGAAACAACTTTTTTTGACCATTTCTGATAATTTTTCTCATTCTTATGACACTAGCAACATCATCGATTTAAAATGTGTAAAACTTTATCAACACCCATTGTAAGGCCGTAATTTGAAAGAAAGTAGAGACATTCCAGATTCAGAATCAGTCACAATTATTCAAATGAATCTGAGGCTTTTTATACGTTCCTATCGACGCTATTCTCTTTCACTCTTATGAAATTCTTTCAGCGAAATCGTTAAATTTTGGTTAAGCCATACCATGACGATGGATAATGTCGGCCGGATTCTGGCTGCGCGCAAAGTTTCAAGAGCGCCGCCGCGACGCATAAAATGCGTGGCCACCTCACTCGCCTAACCTGCACTCGTCACATTTTTCCTCCGCGTGTTCCTTCAGAGCAACATTTGGCTCGGTGACTTTGCACTGCGTATTGACCCGTTCGCTGGAGTCATCACTGAGAAGATCAAGGACATTTTCTGAAAGGAATGTGTCTGTATTAACAGTATTAGGCACAACTTCACGTACGGAAATCAGGATTGGCTTCGTCTAACTAGAGGACCTGTGGCGTGCTTCGTATAGGACTCGATTTCATATTTGTAGCTCATATTTCAGGCAAAATATGCTCTGAATTATTAGATATTGTTCATCTAATTTCTCGTGAATCAAACATTTTTAGCCCCATAGATAGTAGCATTTGATTGTTTCAATAAAAGTTTTCTTTCGACAGCTTTATAATACTGTTTAGCTTGATTTTCTTTGTTTGTTTATATATCATTGTTTGGCGAAATCATTTTGTCAGTAGAAAGAGTTTTAGCTCAAGTTTGAAAGTAAAGGTCTCATGTCACTAAAATAAGACCCCAAAGTCACAGTGCAAAGTAGAATCACAACACTTTTCTGTAGGGTTAAAGCTGAAAAATGTTTGATCTTCGCGAGGTCTCTTTGGAATAGATTCCGTGACGTCATATCGAGATACGCTGCAGACACAACTTTCAGGAATTACGAACAAGAGGAGTTGGTTAGTCAAAAAAGCTATAGAGTTTTATGAGAACCTTCCCGTATTAGACTTGAACTCTCCTTTTCGTTACTAAACAAGCGAACTAAAGTAGTATACCCAAACTTAAAAGCATCATTCATGCTATTGTTTAAAATTGTGTAGTGCATTACACAGAAAAGCGTTTCTAATATGCTCTCTTAAAATCTACGTTCGTACAAAATATTGGGTACGCTCAACGAAAACCCCATCGATGTTAATTGAGAAATAATTAAAGCTTGTAGCACATTGTCCTTTTGGCAACCGTGAAAATAATCGAACGATGATGGCTGAGAGCGAATCGCACTCTTTTACAGTGATGATAAAGTTATTTCGAATTTAGGCAGTGTTTATTCAGGTCTCATTTGATGAATTCCCATTGAAATTTTATAGCAAGCGTGTCTTACAGCTGGATCTTGCGTTAGGCACGTAATGACGTCTTCTAGAACGAGCTCTCACTTGCACAATTTGAGTTCTTCCATACTTATAACAATTGTCATTGGTCACTGGGATATCCCTGAGCTAGTTTTCTCGAATACGAGATTTACCGTGCGAAAGTTTTTATTTTTGCTTATTATCCACATAACCAATTTAGACGAACTGTTTGAAGGTGATATTTCTATTCTTAATAGCCTTCTAATTTTTCACCATACTATATTATATGTTAAGTGAAATTCTCTAGTTTGATACCGCCTTTCTCACAATGCACGAGTATTCACAAGAAGCGAAGAAAAGGCTTGTATTGAAACATTTGGAGTAATATCCCTAGAGTTGCACAAAGAAACAGAAATATAAAAAAATAATTAAGGACCTGGTGCCACACTAAAAATTTTGAACATTTTTTCGTCAAAATGTATTATTAGTTAATGTATATACCTTTTAGGTCCAGAATTTTATTTTCAAATAAATTAACAGTGTTGAGACATTACCGATAGAGTGACTACTTAGCAGCTCGTCAGCCTAATCGGTCATACTGAAATAATGCAATGAAAATTGATTTCAGTTGACAACAGTAGACATTTTTTATACACACAGTTTTATTTACATAAATATCCTGATAGTATTAACACAATGAGGCAGTTTTTTTAAAAAGAGGTGGGTGTATCTAAAGTTTTCAGTGAGTATTGGCATTAATCATTGAGGGTATATCTTTTTTATATGCATTGTTTTATTTGTCTCTGGGTTAAACATATCGTTTCCAAAAAACCTCTACCTAATTTATAATAGAGTCGCATAAAATGAACTGCAAAATTTCCTTTAAGTGCGATAAAAAGCAATCTCATATTCTTACCTAATTTATCCATTTAACTTTCAAAAAGATCAGGTGCTTTTTGTGTTGTCGTTTCACTGTTCTCATTACCTGCAAGTCTCGTTTGGAAACTGTTTTTTGACAATCCTTGGGCTGAAAACGGTATAAATACGTATTATTCGTGTCAAATTGTATTAGTTCGACGGGAAAGCATAAGACGAGCAATCCTTTACACATTTTAACCCACCATTTCATGTCCCCTCTTTTGAAGATATCGCGCATGATAAGAAAGCATCGAAGGAAGTTTTATTTCTGGATATATTTTACGCTGAAGAGCTATAATGTAAGATATTCAAAGAACAGATTAATCTATTACTTCATAAAACCGGACATACTTTGTGCGGCCTTCATTCTTTGCAAATTGAGGTGCCAACTTACTTGCGAAAGAACTCAAGTATACACTGTTGTTTGATGGCTGAGCAGGTCCTGGGCAATAAATATCGCTAAGAGTGCATGTGTCGCACGATGCTGCTGCTGAATGAGGGTCATTCGATCATAGTTGGATCTTTCATTCCGCAGTATCTACGTTTAGAAATGAATGATATTTTCGAACATCCATTTGTCTAGAATAACGACCAAAAATATAGCAGCTAAAGAACTTGATTGCGACGCATCAAAAGCTCAGCGCTGAGGTTCGTTCGTTCGTTCCGAAGGCCGACATTAAATTGCCGCTGCGCTGATTGCGACTCCGCACTGACCTGACTATCGTCCGGAAAAATTGTTATTTGATTTTCAGAATACTTTAAAATTTGACACGAACTTTTCGAGCGAATTAGATTTATTCTGAACTTTCAAATTTATGCCAAATTTTGTACGACGTATAAGAGGGAAAATCGAACTGTCGTTAAAGTAGAGAAGTAATGTATGTATATCGATTTTCAGCTAATGAGGGGGATCAGCTAACATTTTGTCACCACTGAAATTACTATTCTCTCTTTTATTCGTGGTGCACAGGTGCATATAGCAGACGACATCAGGAAGGAGTTCGTGGTGACATTAGCACAGGTGAAAGTAAAAAAAATCTTCCATACGTTTCTTTATTTATGCGTGTTTTCATGTTAGTTCTTTTTCTAATATGAATGCTCATTTGATGAAGACATTTAGCATAGAATAATTTTTGTCATCATTTATTCAGTAACTTTTGAGCAACTCTCTTAGGTGGCGACTGAAAGTTGTGAAAATGCTTCTTCAAATGTAATTAGTAGAAACGTAATTCCGATAAAAACATAAAAACCAATTGGCTGGTCATGCTCGGAAGTTGAAAGTTGACATATTGGATGGCCCAAAAATCCTTCTAATATTTTAAACTTTTATTGCACAAAAGCTATACAATATACAATTTTTTGGTAAATTGTGGATGAAAGAATACTGGGAGTTAATATTTAAACAAACTTTCCTCAAAAGTGTTCCATTATTGTTAAGGCTCAAGTGAACTTTTCGCAGTGTATTTTTCATTATTCATCTCAGATAATCTTGTAAAATATTGCAAATTTCTTCAATTATATTCTGTTTCAGATCTCTGAGAGTGTTTACATTATTTACAAAAATGTCTCGCGGGTAGCACTTAAATTATTACTCGTACGAGAATGTCATTTTGAGCTCAAATGAATTTTAAAACAATGTTACTAATCAATTTTTGAGAAATATTTTATCTTGGCCCCCATTAAATAACACCAGCAATCATTTAATGATCTTTCGGCTACCTCAGCTTACAATGCCTTTACCAAAATTGATTAGTTACTTGAGTCGTCTGACTGCCACATTTCAGTTATATATTTCGCTCAACAAGTTGTCTTCATTGAACTCAAAGGGAGTTTTAGTTTTTTTCTCTAATGCTTTATCTGAACTACTTTCAAAGAGATTGAAATTGTAAGGAAGTGTTTGTTTCATTTGTACCAACAACCGACCTCTGGGCGCAAAGTGTAAGTGATGTCCGATGGCAAGTTCCAATTTTTTAATTTATTCAAACATCATTCATAGATTCGTTGAGATCTGGGAACATAAAAAAACAAAAGATGATGGTAGAGACGAACATTGACGCTCTTCATTTCAAGGACTAACTACAAATGAAGTGACATGTGTACGGGGAAGGGATTTGGATCGTCTCTTACTTCGCTGTCATCAAAATTCAAATCACGATAAGTCAGGGTATGGATAGGATGGACCACACTTCAACTTGGATGTGTAACTTGCTAATTCTATTTATCTGGTTATGGTAGTTTAAACAGCCTCAAACGTTTTCATTTGAACAATTTTCAGAGATTCCGCAGCTGATCGCAGGCAACTGTAATGGGATAAATTTAAGTAACACATTCACATCTAAATGAACACAGAAAATATGAATTTTTTAACAATGATGTTATCCAAATTTCATCATCCTGCATTGAAACAAATAAATTGCATAACAAAACATTTTTGACGGTCATCATGCTTCTCGATCTATCAGGAAAGAGGCAGGAGCAAAGCAGTCAGCTAGAGCACACGTACCGCTGTCATCACCGCTAAATGCAACCTCCAGCTCCCATCTCAAGTCTTTAACTACCTCCTATTAGACCTATTCAAGACCTACATTACCCTTAACTACCACCATTTAAAGAGCCATCACCACAAACTACAGGCTCATTCACTATTTTGCTCAGGGCGACCAAACTTGGACCAGGAGGGTCTCTCAGGATCTCTAATACATCGAACGAGAGGACGGCGGCTGGAACACTTGATGCGGTGGCCACTAGTCGTTTATGATCTGAGTATCAGGACTGTAACTAATATACTTGATGATATGATCATTCTTTATTGATAAGCAGAGCGCGTCTCTCTGATAAACGTCGAGACGGGGACAATTCAGTGATATTTAACTTAATAATACTTTAGCAACAGTGCTGCGATTAGTCCATTGATGCTCTCAACACGAGCATGATCGACGGACTGTGTCGGTATCTTTAGTACTCCAAGTGATGTGACTGACCAAAATCAATAGACGTCCTAGTGGATCACAACTCACGTCTCTTCTCTCGAGGATTTAAAAGTTAGAAGAATCAATGTAAACTCTTTTCCAGATTCCCCTGACGGGGCTACGACTTCCTGATTGATGGATTTTATTCCGCAAACCAAATTCTTTTGTCAGTGGAAATAAGTAAGTACGTATAGGCTTTTTGAAGTCTACAATAACTGAATTTCAATTTAGTTGGTGTAAAAATTTTAGGCTTGTCTTCCTAAATAATCCAAAGATTACCATAAGGAAATCCAGAGATAAGAAATGTAAATGCTCATATGCTTAATTAGACTTCTGTTTTATTTCACTGGATTAACTACTGGACTCATGAAATAACAGAAACAAATAAGCATTTGAGCGTTTTCACAAATTGATAGTAGAACTTAGGAATTTCACCAGCACCTAGATTCATCTTTGTTCGAGTTCCCTGACAATTTACAATTCACTTAGTTTCTAGAAGAGCTTGTCTATTCTTTCAATCAGTGATAGAAATTATTTTGGTACACGGCCTATCCTTAATGTAGTTTTGCAGAGAGTCTCTGCTACAGACTACCATGAGCAGTTTTGCGCCGCTACACACGAGCAGTTTTGCGCCGCTACATACGAGCAGTTTTGCGCCGCTCTGGGAGAAAATGTTTTCTAAATGTGCGTTGCCGTACGTGGATCTCGAGTGAAGCAAACCAAGCAAGATACACTAACTCTGAAACCAATGATAAAACTTCCGTTCCATCACTTTCAGTTAATACAGATGAGTTTCAAGCATCCATTAGAATATTAAAAAATTGAAAAGAGCGTATAAATGAACTGGGATGTGTAAGATTCTCATAGCAGCGCCGACACGTTCACAAAATAATCCCAGGCGGGACAAAATGAGTTAGTGCGGCACTGGAAAAATATCTCGGGAGATTTGTTTTAACAGGGCAGTATCAGTGCGTTTTCCCTTGTGGGTGAAAAGGAGTGGCCGACGATAAGTCGTTTTAAAGTACCGAACTCAGAAAAGAGCGTTACGACATTTTAAGAGTACAATGCGTCCCTATCTTTTCAGCTTTTCCGAAGTTGTAGATTGCACTATCCACAATAATTTTCAAGCCTTTGTATGCCGCCAGGCAATGGTTGTCACATTCACAGTGAGTTGTAGGTTGTCACCTGTACATTCAGTTGGCGGTTAAGAAACGTACACTCAGTTGCAGGTTGTCAAATATACAGTCAGTTGGAAATTGTCACGCACGCAGTCAGAGCTGTACTAGCGCCTCTAACTTTTAAACTAGCCCAAGCTGTAGGGCCGCTAAGTTCCAAATTTCTTAATGATGCTAGAAGGACCTTTAACTCTTAGGCATATGTGAAGCGGTAAACGCAAGTCGCTAGTCTCTAATTTGCATCCAGCTTTGAAACGTTGCAGGAGCTGACGTTGATATTCAAAGAATTCCACGTATGTTAAATATTTTGTTGGACGTTCAAATGAGTCAGAGAACAGGCAGGTATCATCAGTTCATCTCGTACATTGCTGATAACAGCGCTGGTAAGAACGCGTTTCATCTCGCTGCGCTGTGCCAGAGTATTAGATGGGACAATTGCAAGCCAGCCCTCGTGAGAACATGCGTCGTACAATGTGCAGCGGGACGTGCGTGCTACTTTAAATAGAGGTGCAAGTTAGAACGAGATCGTCTTTGTATCATTATCCGTCAGACTGTCTATTGCTCTCTTCATGTCGTGCTCAATGCTCATTGACTTCTATAGTATTTTCAATGGGTTCGGTAGAAGGTGAATTTATTTAATCTGAATCACTACATACTGATAGTACAGCTTTAAGCGAAAATCATTGGCCTTACGTAGGTGGCTTTCTAAACAGCCAGATGAAAACTCAGTCTCATTGAATAAGTTAACATTTAAATGTAAATTGGGCATGCCAGTAGGGAGAACTATTTGAGCAAATAAAAAGCTTTCATTCAAATTAGAGTTGCACATAAAGACAAAACATACATAAAAATTGGAAGATTTTGAAAAATGCTGTAATTCTCAAAGTAAGACTTCCAGTAAAAAATGTTCCGTTGAATGTTTACAAGAAGCGGACTTATCCGGTAAGAAACGAAATCAAGCCAGCGTAATTGTTTTGATGGCTTCCAGCAAAGGCCTTCTACGAGCGAGTCAAACAAAGCTCAACACTCTCATCACTAACTTTATGATGGCTGAAATGATCACTTTCCTAACAGATGAAAGTGATCTTATTACAGCACTCGTTCCTAACAAAACTGTGATAGTGAGGACTGCACAGGTCAACAGTATTGGTGGGCACCATCGAGGAATGGAGAATAATCTCAAAGCTGAATTAACGAAGCCTGATTGAATTGCAACAACAGATATTGGGGCTGCAGAAACAAGGAAGTGAATTGCATGAGATAACGATGACCTACCGTGCAATTTCTAGCTAGTGTTAACTGATTTTATATTCCTCCACATTGGCAGCCTCATGAATTTTTCAAAAACTCCCACCCAGGAAATTTGAGTTTTCTGTATTATTGTTGTTATTATGTCACTATGTTCAATTAACTCTCTCTATATAATCTGTAAAATAAATATAGCAAGGCTTTAATTTCAAACACCATTTAAAATATTACCCTGAAATTCCTTCATCCGTGGACTAACGCTTCTTTTGTATATAGTATTAATTTTACTTGTATAATACTTCTATACAGAATGCAGCATCTATTTAAGTGTTCAGTTCAATTTTATTTGCTAGAAATGTTTTCCTTTCTATGTTTATTAAGATATTTAGTATTCAAAGGATGCAAGTACACTAAACGAGATCGCATTAAATTTTACCTTTTATATTACTAGTGCAATAATGAAAAAATAACCGTGATATTTCATATTTTTAAAGAACCTACTTAGGGAGACTGTGCATTGGGTTGGTGCAGACACGCTCCTCAGAACGACTGGAGTTCTGACTTGTGGTCGGCTCAGCGGCCGCCATTCACCCGATCTAGTCGCTACAGAGCTTGAAGCGGTACACAAATACTGCATTCTCAACAAAATAACCACGACAACTGACAATAGTTTGAACTTCGTGAAAGATTTCAAATACTGCAATATTTATTTTTACATATGTATTTGATTTTAAACACATTTATATATTCACTGTGACGCACCACGGCGATGGTTTTATACAATTCAAAGCACACAATAATATATCTCACATCGTATGTACATGTACAGGGGCGGCAGAAAGAAACTCTGCAGGGCCAAGTTTTAGCTAACTTCTGAATTCCACTAAATTTAAGTTAGCTGACCTTAATAAGCTATGTGACATGGTGTCACACGTTCCCGATTGGATCAAGGTCCGGTGACCGGGCAAGCCAATCCTAACGTGAAATGATATGTTCTGGGAAGAATCTCTTGACGTACACCAGTGTGTGTATGGGAGCAATATCCTGCATGATGATGGGATTCTCTTCCAAATTATCATCATTATAGGGCACAATATGCTCAGCGAACATGTCAAGGTATTTTGTCGAATTGATTCGTTTTTGTAGTCGAACGAGAGGTCCTGAGCGTGAACATTGATGACTCCCAGTACCATGACGGAACTTCCACCACCTTGAAGTGTTGGAACTGTACATCACTGTACATCTGGGATGGAATTCCTCACTTTTGATTCCTCGACCATACTGTCTGCCATTGCTGCCTAACCAATTGAACCTGCTTTCATCGCTAGAAAAATCCTGTGCCTGTATAAAGCGTTAATTGAGACATCTGACAAATTCCTTGTGGGTTTTTGTGATCTTTACCGATATCTTCGGTTTGTGTCTAGCAACGTCAACCTCTCAACTTTAATTCATTCAGTTTATTCATTGTTGAAACAAAACACTATACAACAAGGTCCCACGAACCGGAGAAGCAGTTTCAAACCTGTTTCTGAGGCTGCGGATCTTTACAGCGCGATCTTCCTTGTCGGAGGTAACTCTAGTGTGGCCAGATTTTAGATTATCTCACGTACTGCCGGTCTTCTCATGCCTTACCATAGTCAATCGTACAGTTTTTTCAACATATTTGAGTCGTTTGCTAATTTTTTTGTTGGACAATCAAGCATTATGGAGATTATTAGCTCCTCACGATCACTAAGATAAAGCCAAGGCATTCTGACTGAATATTACATATATTTATAACGTTAAAACACATTGGAGCAACTGTTAGCAGGATCTCAGATGGCGTATGGTTGGAAATACGAATAGATATTCTGGATTAACATCTTATACCAAACTGAAGAGTTTCTTTCTTGACGAGCAAATTTTCGTTGGGCCACGCTTGTAGAAAAATATTCATCCAAGTAAAAATTAATAAAATAAATGAAAATAATACTTAACAGAAGAAATAACGTTGAATTAAATAATATATAGCTTATTATAGTTAGTTACTTGAATTTAAGTCAAATTTCTAATTCCATAAAATAATACTGTATGATATATGCAGTAGCGGCTGAAAAAAACTCCGCACAGCCAATAAGTATACAAGTGTGAATAAATATACATGAATATATAAGTGTGTGAGCGTGATATGTCGTGTTGTTTATATTAATATTATACCATATCGTGAAAAAAACATTTTCACCTTCTTAGTGGATGTTTCAAACTGTTGATCAGGGAGGCATGAGGTAAAGTAACAGATTATCAGACTTGGACGTGAACTGACGAAAATAGCGAAGAGATCGGTATGCGTTCTGTTGCTGATGTATTTGAATGCGAAGCCGATTCTGTTGAGATCCAGGCGTCACCTGAGCCGTCAGGTGTGCAACGCAGACTTCAATTTGATTGCGTACAGTGACTCTGACAAGTGTTGTTCGACATTCAAAAAGTTATGGTGGTTAACTTCCGCGAAAGCACAGTCTCTTTGAAACAAGGAGAGCAGAAGCACTGTTGCTGCAGACTTCACATTGAAAGAAGCATCCATGCGTCATGCAGCGCCTCGCGCAGTTACGTGGGATTCTTTTTGTGATTCCATGGCCAGATTGAAATTTTCATCAATATACAAGAAGACGCTATGAACAAAATATCGGATAAACTTGGCATCAAAAAATCTTCAAAAAGTAGATTTAATTCATCAATGATTACGTTGCTGTCATGAAAGCTCTAACCCAGTCTTTGGATGTATTGTAGCGTGAAAAAATGAGAATATAAGACTTACTTCCTTCATCTCTAACTGTGAGCGTTAATAAGCTTCTCAAGGCAAAATTCCTCGTGATAGTTACAACTTTTTGGATGATTCTCCCATTAGAAGGATCCAAGCAGTATTCCAGAAAGTATTTGAAAATAATGACTATGTACTCTAGTTAGCTCTCTATCTTGCTTTCAAAACTGATTAGATAAACGATCCTACAGAGCAAGAACGAATGAAAAAACTAATGATACATATGATAACTCTTGCGATTAAAGTCCATCGCACAACTGAAGAAACTACTTCAAGTACCGAAGATGACGAGAAAGACAACAATTTCTTCAAGCCTCTTAGCCCGAGCGATAGGTGAAAATCTGCGTCAAGTAAATTTCTATCGAGGAAGTGTCAGTGTTTTTGAATCAAGGGCCTTGCAGCAGTACTCGTGGGGAAGTCCTGTTCAGTAACGACTCGTTTCCTTTAAAAAAGTATTCATCGAACTGAATACGCTAGTATTCTGAAGCGCTACGTTTGAAACATTTTTTCTACGGGTGAAGATATCCTACGACCCAAGCGTTCGGGCCTCTTGGACGAAAATTTTGAACATTTGATACTCCTAAAATAAAACAAGAAAATTTGTGCCTTAAAGTAACAATATTTCTTTCATGTATAAATTTTATGAACGAGACATATGCCTACAGATTTCATTTGGGATTAATTTGTGTCGTTTTTCAATGTGTTGGACAGAAAAATGCAGTTGGTGTTCTCTTGAATATCTTCGATCGGAATGTAGTTTATAAAATTTCTATCAGAATGATTTTTATAAATATTTCCCTATCTTAGACTAAACACAAAGCAATTATTCTCAGGTATATTCCATATAAAAATGATACAGCACTAGCGGCGCTAGATTTTGAATTTTATAGCGCTAACCGCAGCACTGCTTCTATAGTGCAGCCAGTTGCAGGTTATTACAAGCACAGTCAGTTGCAGGTCGACACACACAACCAGTTACAGGTTATTACAAGCACAGTCAGTTGCAGGTTGTCACACACAACCAGTTACAAGTTGTCACAAGCACAGTCAGTTACAGGTCAACACGCACAACCAGTCGCATGCAGTCACAAGTACTGTCAGTTGCTGGTTGTCACAACTGTGATCAGCTGGAAGCTGATGCATACAAAGTCAGTTGTGGTTTATTGTGACTATTTCGACAGTTATTGTAGTTGTAGTTGTAGTAGTAGTGAAAGCAGCGCTTCAGCTAGTATAAAATATCTCGCAAATCATCTCAGCTAGTATAAAAAATATGATCTTTTTACTTGGCAACAGGTTTAAAATTTATGCTGAAAGACTTGTTTGAAACTTATTTGAATAAACACCGCTGAATGATAGCTGTTGCAAGCGCACAAGCCCGTGTGCTTGAAGAGAAAGGCGTAATAAAAAATGACTGAACCTAACCTTCCATGCTCAATGATTTTGCTAATAGTTCCTGAAAATATTGAAGTATCAACTTTAAAGAACGAAATGTTCCGAAAAAGCTTTTGAAGTACTCAAAAATACTTGAGAACAGGACTAATGATGTATGTATTTCTACATTGTCCGCTTATGAATTTATAATCAGTAAGGTGCATACTTGGAACACAGAATCAGTGAGGTGCATACTTGGAACACAGAACTGTTCGAAGATCAAGGAACAGTGCTAGCACGAAACGGAATACAATCGCAGCAAATGAAAAAAAGACAAATTTCATTTGAAAAGATTGGTTTTCTGATGTGAAATATTTAGTAGTGTTAATTAAAACTGAAAATTAAACAAATAAAAATGTTTTCTTGAACGTTAAGCTAAATGCTAATTCAACTAAATAATTTTTTATTATTTCTTTCACATTTGCAGTTTCTTGCCCATAAATTTAGAGTACTCTGCTCTGTATGGTCAATATTTGATACGGTCAACAGGATCTCGTAAACATAAGGAAATTAATGGCTGCTAATCGTTACGTGCCCGTTATAATTATCTGACGATTTTTTACGTAGAAGCTAGAGAGTCGAATACAAATAAGCAACAGTGCATATAACCTTGGCAATTTATTCATGGAATGGGAATAGAGCAAGCTTAGTTTGGATCGCTATGCTGTACAACGCTATTTCCTGTTTGTAATAAACATTGCTTAAATAAATTCGAATTAATTTCGAATTCTTTATGAAGTATCAGAAAAGAGCGTCACAGCATTTCGTGATTGATGTTTATTCTGTTGCCTGAATTCTTCATTTCATTGAAAAATAAACTTTGATGATATTTTTTAGGACTGATATTGTTAGAAAATGAATGATTAATGAACGAGGATAACTAGAACACCTCATTGAACAGTAAGCGCAAGACGATATCAGTCAATGTAGGAGCCAAAAGTGTTTTTTAAATTTCAGTTACCCGCAGTTCTGCAACAAGTCATTTCAATAGACGAGTAAAAAACCATTAGAAAAGCTATTTTCAAGGTTCATTACAACAAACAATACATCCTCATAAATTTTAGAATACGAGCTGCAGATTAAAAAAGCACACAAGAACAAAAGCGTAGCCGAAGACTCGGAAGGGAGTATTTTAGGAACAGGAGAATCTGTCAACTAGCGTTGTAGAAATTCAAATTAGTCGCAATGTCGCGGATTGGGTGGAGATGTTCGAGGGTACGAGGGGCGGTGGAGCGACGGAGTGCAAGGTCGCCTATATTTACGCGTTTCTTGGGTCTGATACATGGACCACTCCCGCTGACACATGACGCCAGCCTTGTGCATAAATTAGCCCTTGATGTACCGACCCTGACATCGACTCAGAAGGAAACTAAGAGGCGCACCAGCGACCAGAGCAGGCTTGCAAATGGTGCTAGAGATCGCTTCGAATTAGTCTAATGAACTTAATTGACTTAAGACGCTGCAATAAACAAGTCACGTGTTATTTCCTTTATCTCAAGCTCTGATAATTTTGTCATGTTTTAGCATGCATCTACCGCCTAGCTATTATGAATATATGAAAAACTATCCAAAAATTCTGTATCAAATCCCGTGGGGCGTTATTTTACAAGAAACATTTTCACGTGTGAAGACTGCATAACGAGTTGCGGAGATATCGCGAACCAAATATCAGGTGTACATCATTTTCCAGCTCTGCCACGTCTCGCAGACGTATTATTGCTCCTGTATCGAATCTTCGTTCCCCTCGACTATTCCCCTCGCCGTCCTTCGAAAGTTGTATTTTTACGCTCAGTTCGTAATTGGTAAATCATACCAACATCAGAGCTTGGTGGTCTCGCGTCTTTCTCTTACCCCCTCGAGACTCTTGATAAATCATCGTGCTGCCCCTCTCTCTCTACGCACCCCGCAGTTTGTCGAGTGTAGTTTCAGCGTCGGTACGAGAGCAAGCCTCGAGTGTATTTTCAAAAGTCGCATTCATGATCCAAATGCGCGTTATAGACGTGGCAGGCTTTCTGAGCATGCTTCGCTTTAGCGTGGTTCAAGTGCACCATTACCCGAGAAAGAAAAATATATTTCCATAAAACTAAATCTATTTGGTCAGTGGGATGAAATTGACAGTTCAAATAAGGAGCAGATCTGTCGAGGAATTTTGAATATGCTCGAGATCCTTGTGGCTAGGATCTGTGTTTCAGAAGCCTCTTTTATCGTGAAGCACGCGAAGCTTTGTGAAGCAAGCTGATGCTGATTTTCGGGATAGAGTACCTGGGCTATCAAAAGATGTTCAACCGGAGGAGATGCTGTCGACGGGCCCCATGCATATTGCCATCGATTGCACTCGAAAGCGTGCGATTGCTAGAACTCAAAAGAAGCAGCTCCGAGGCTCATCCTGGATCAGAAACTTGGCTGGAGGCATAAGTGACTTGAGAGCGCGTTGTGGGGGCGGTCAGTGGACTTACGAACGAACACTTCAAGTAGATCTGAAGCAGCAAGAAGGTAAACTTGAAAAGCCGGCTCGCTGATCAAAGGCTGGTTGGAGAATGATCCTACTGAAAAAATTTTTCGAACGGTTGTGCATTGTTTGAATCGAGCTCTTCCCTATCTTTTTTGTCAACTTACATTATCTTGCGTACCATTTCATTTGAATATAAAAATTTGCTTTTGGCCAACTTTTTCACGGTAGTAAAAAGACATTTTATGATGTACTATCCTTATCTGCCTATTTAATTTTTTTCAAATTGTAGAAATTACTTTCATCTCGCCAGAAAACTAACACAATGTATCATAACCCTATATCAAGTGTATAACACTAACACACAGGCGAACGAACTCGGTGTCGCTCCCACAGGTTAAAAAATAATCCACCTAAAAAGTTAGGGAACAATTTTACGGAGATGTTAGCGAATTCAGGGTATTGAGCTGCAAAACAAAACGCGATCGTTGGCCAGGCCCCTCCGTACGTTCATGTTTTATAATCGTGTTAGCTGCCCTCTGCTCCAGCGTAATTCTTTTGAAAGCAATTGATCCATTTAGTATTGACAATTGTTATACGAGGTCAACGCTCTCTGAAAATTAGTTTGGATCTCTAAAAGATAACTTCCCCAGACAACCATGGAAGGGCATCAGGAAACGGTTTGTGTAAGCCAATTATATTTCATAAACTGAACGTGGGACTCAGTTTGTAGTAGTAGAATATCAGCTCACATTATGCCATTATGCTTGCCACAGACCTCGTTTCCATACCACAAAACTGCTATGATGATCCAGTCTTCTATGCAGAATGCTTAAAATTTTCCTACACATGAAACCAGCGTTCCGAATTGAGCATGTATTGTGCATGATATGTTTATTCTGAGGAGATTTTTCAACATACCTCGACATTGAGCAAAAAGGTTTGCTGCGTTTGATGTCATCGAGGCGACGCGTTGCTAGCATATCAAAGGAAGGCGCTTCCAAACAACGTTTTCTCCTCCAATATTTTGAGCTTTTTACCTCGGCTTCTTTCTGTGGCGCTGCAAGAACGTGGCTTTGAAACGTGTGCTCAGACTCCACCTCCATTTTCCAATAACAACGCTTCTAATGCAGTATTTTCCTGGCTTTCACACTAATTGCGGAGTGCGAGCACTTCTTGTATTGGGCTCTGAGTTTAAGCATGAACTCCAATTGTGACTAGGAACTTAAGAAATAAAATCGTATCAAGTTTTGCTCAAAGGTAATATTTTCAACGTTAGATGGACTTTGCATGTAATTCGTTTTCAATATCAATGACAAGCAGTTTACCGTAGTCATGTACGAGATAGGTAAAAAACTGTTCGATTGTGAGGAGTTGCGCGTCGAAAAAGACTTGCCGTCAATAGAAAAAGAAAGAATTGCTAATGGATAAATGAAAAGAAATATGCTAATTTCATTTGTCATAGCATACTAACCTGAAATGCCTAAATTCCAGACAGGTTTTAACTCTTTACGACTCTATTTTTAATATACACGTACGAAATTGTATCGATAAATGTGAGGTATGTTACTCATAAAGTTTCATGGCTAATTAAATCTTTCACAGGTAAATTCACTTACAAGTTTACGCACCAAAAACACAAAACAGTTAAAAGGTTCAGGTGTATTTGAGATATCTATGCTATGAAGTGAAACAACCAACATATCCTATCGTGTTGTTATTGTTCCATATTCCAATGTCAGACTTTTAGAGTTAAAACTATTAATTTTCTGTCAGTTTTTTGTGTCAATCCTTTTCATCTACTGAATGTACATGAAAACATCCTCTTTCTCGTGCAAACATCCTATGATACATAGTGACTCATCACTAACTGAGAAAAACTCCATCTTTTCAAACATGCACTCAAACATGTGCCCATGGCAAACACTGTTCAACGAAATCATGCTTGAATTTGCGGCGGAGAAGCAAGAGCGGGAGCAAGCCGTCATCGCGAGGCTGTGAGTTAGCTGCTGAGTTAGAGAGGAGAGGAGGCGTGTTTCCAGGGAGCTGTGAGGGCGATAAGACACGTCTCACCGACTTGCAAAAAAGTCAACTTTGTTCCTCTTTTGAATACAAAAACTTGGACGAGCAAATACAAGAGGATTTAGACAAGTTTTAGATACACGCGAGCTTCGGACCGACCCGGAAGTTTAGCTCTCGGAAATAACCGTTCATTGTTGTTCTGCAAGAAGCTTGCAGCAAAATGATGGGAAAAGTAAGTTTGATGGAACCAAAAAGTAATCTAAAATTCGAAGTTTAGGAAAAAAACTGGAAGGTATTGTACCTGCGAAACAGAAATGACCCGATACGAGAAAACGAGTATGTAAAAGGTATGTGAAATACGAAATGGAATTTCGATATACAGAGAATGAGTATGTACGAACGGTATCTATATATCAACATTTTAAAAATTCCACTATTTCGGCATGTCTTACTACGCATTGTTTGTTGTGTAGTTCTATCTCTAAACCTAGTTTTCCTTCGGGCAGCCGCGCATTCCATTTCAGGATCACAGGTCTACTTTGCGTAAAAAAACTCGTATCAGGACCTTGACAGATCGGTTTGGAGAAGTGCTTAGCTATTCTCTCAGTTGCTTTCATCTTCAGTCATTTTTCAAAGTCTTGCGTGATCTACAGAAAAAAATTCGGAGAAAAAGTGGACATAAAAAAGTGAACTCCCGATTATCGATTTATGGAGGATGACTTTATTCCCAAAACGAAAGCAAAGGACAAAGATTCAACTTTTAACTTTGCCTATGAAGATGGCATCCGCGTGGCCACAGTGAATGTTTTGTAAAATACATTCTCGAAGTTTCTAGGGATGTTTGTTTGGAAGCCTCTGTAACCATAGACCCAAAAATATTTCCTTGGCACTATTTCAAGCGGTCTTAACGAATGAAGTGTAGTCGTACGTACGCAAACCTTGCACATAGAAAAAATGTGTGTAGACGTCATTCAGTAAGATATTCTGACTTTGATATCGATGGCAAAAATATTCCATTTGCACTGGTTTATTTGATGAAATCGACCGGTGATACAAATGTGTGCTTTAAAGTCATGTATAGGCTAGCGCTGTTTGCCGAGAGATGAGCCTAACGCTGTCGTAATTTATTTAGAAAAGACACTCGTGACAAACTAGGCTCATTTACTGGTGCGCTACCTCACGTTCATTACTAGGAAACCCGGTGTTCTTTCAGGTATGATGACATTAAGGATGAATCTTCATCGCAGTTAATGTACACTTGTTAGTTCTATTGTAGTTTTTGAATGAGCAATGACTTGAACGTCATTTTTGCAACAGGGAGACGTTAAGAAGACTTTGTCGGTTCGTTTGGATCAAGTGCGTTGCTCAGAAGCTTTAGCAGGGCATGCAATAGAAAACAGAGCGCTTTTTTCACGAGACTCACACTGTCATAGAAGCAAATCCGATTTGCAACTGGAAATAAATTGCGACAAAGACTGAACTAAATACAAAATTGTTCCTACAAATCTCTTCAATAAGCTTCTTAAGGGCTTACCGAGAATGACGCAGCGGAACTGAGCGCCGGAAATTGCCAAGAAAATTTCCGTCAACTTCAAGAAAATTGGAAGAGATGAAGATATCGACGAAGCAATACGGCCCACCAACGATCAATAGAGCTTGCCAGGCGCGCTTCTCCAGGTCCACTGGCAGGAGTGAGGGCAAGATCGTTGCACCAGCTGACTTCCAATAAAAACATTCACTTGCACGTGAATAGCGAGTGTGGCCTACCGTACGGCTGGTGCTAGTCACGTGGTAATGACGCTCCGTGATGGCGTTCGTGAGTTGACACAAAAGCGTCGTTTTAGCAAGTTTTTAAGGCTTGAGATGTTTTAAGGATTGAATATTGCCGAGAAATATTAATGTCTGGCAAGTTTCAAATGCACATAAAGTTTTGTTCACAGAAACCAATACAATGCAAAAATGCTAGGGATAATCTTGAGATTTGGTAATTTCTTCAATACGTAGTATCATTCAATAAAAATAATAGTAATAAGAGAATTTGCCAGTTCAAATTCGTTTAAAAGTGCTCCGTTCATCCCCATGAAAACATCTTGCCTGCTGCTAAGGAGACAATCATCACGTTAACGGCAGGAGTCAGTTAACGAGTACCCGGGCTCACTACGAATAAAGCAAATTTCTAATTAAGCTTAAAAAAGATGTTATGTTAGGGAAACAATGAGGTATGCAAGTAAAACCATTCAACTGCAAAGAAAATCTTGCACGAATAAACAGCAAAACAAGTGAATTGGTACGTTGGATTAATCAGAAATTAGACTAGAATTAATTCGCTTTTCAGGCCAACATCGAGGCTAGGTCGTGCGGCAAGTCAATGGGCACCGCTCGGGCCGTTAAGGTATGACAGTATGGTCGACTTAGCTTACTAACCTAGCATGTTCCATTCAAATCTAGCCTTACTCGTACTAACCTATTGCAACCTGTCTCGTGCAACTGACAGTGAGGGGTCGACTATCATGTCCCATTCAAATCTAGCCTTACTCGCACTAACATATTGCAACCTGTCTTGTACAAGTGACTGTGAGGCTATCAAAAGACATCGATGCTTTAATTCTAACCATGCCAACTCGTGTTTTTGCCTGCCAGGAATTTTGTGCACTGAGCGTCATTTCATTCATCTGAATTCACTGACAGCTCTCAGCATCTTCTTCTAAGAATAATTCCGAAAAACTCAGAGAACACAATTTGTTAATTCTAGAAGTATGTAACTGCTCTTTTTATATTTTCTGTAAGCATGCTTAATATGAGACATTGAGGTGCAAAATTTGCTAAAATAAGGTATGACTCATTATTCAGGTGCTTACTTAAGCTTGTATTTTTACTGATTGAGTAATTCCATAAACTTGTAACACGTCAAATTCGTATGTCTTATTATATTATTGGCAATGCGAATTAGCAGCCCTCGAAAGGACAATGCGAAGGGCAGGGTTTTGGGTCCCTGTGTGGGTTCTCGAGAGCAAACCGAATTTATTTAAGGTCAAAGGCAGACCAAATTTTGCGGACAGAGGCAAGCAATCTGGGAGATTGCTCGTGATCTGGCCAAACACTCAGCGCTCTCCTCCAAATAAAACTAACTTGCCACTCAAAAATCGTTTTGTCACTTTTGAGGCGAAATGAGACTTTGTAGTCGTCGACCACGCTGCGTGTCTCCATCCCAGCACAGAGGCTCTTGGTTTTTTCACCGACAACCCCCGTTAGCCTCGCCTAATTTTCCAGTACCCTCATCATCTATTTTTTGTACTCTGATATTTGCTGAGCTTCCTCCGAGGCTAGCTAAGTAACCTCAGCTTGGAATATTGTTAGATTACTGTTATCCCACTGAAATCCTATTCAGCAAAATGGATGTCAGAATGAGAATAATGCCGCGATTTTTGCTCTAGTTGATTATAAGTCAATCCATCTTGATATATTTGACGACACAAAAGTAGTTAGCTAGACATTTTTTCAGTTGTTTTTGTTTGAAACCGAAAGCCAGGCTAATCTTAAGCCAAAGGTAAGAGAAGCAAAAAATGGGTAAAATCTATTGTTTGGAAACCAAGAAATTTTCATTAGCAATATCTAAATGAGCACGAATTTCATATGAGAGATGGGCTCTGAGCCAAATGGACCAACTATACATAAGCGGAGTTCATAAGCCAGAACATTAGGGTGCTTTGCAGCTAAGCGCCTTATTCTGCAAGTTCATAAGTTGGGTACAAGTCTAGCAGCCCGTTCTGACGGTAATATCCAGCCTCGGCTCCACCATTTTGACCCGTTAATATCCACCAGGGCTTCCAGCATACAAAAGATCTGATGCACCTTAAAGTTTATCGGGAAACTTTTTACGGCCCATAAAAAGGGATCATTTTTATAACTTTGCAGACAACTCTGCCATTCAAAATAGTCGTGAAATATTCGTGCTGACCTGCTCTCCATGTACACAAGGGAGTGTCTGCACCGGCCCACACGATGCTGCTATTCAGGAACCAGTGAGAATAATGTCGTGCCGAGGTGGTTCTTGTGCTGTCGCTGCAACTAAATACCGCTACAGATTTTGCTTGGAAAAAATGGTGGAAAGCTACAGAAAGCTTGATAAAGTTAAAATCCGCCAACGCATTCTGCACCACGGAGAACTTAGGAATCCACTTCTAATTTATCTCAACAAACAGTAAATTTTGCACTAGTCACGCAGGGAATAGTAAGTTGGAAATAGTTACTTTGCTGGTTCGTTATAATCCACGAAAAGCCATGAACTGTATCCCGATATCTTCATAAGATCTTTTTTATTAATTGGAAATATATTGGGTAAAATTCTGCTGTGACATACTAGCAAATAACTGAAATGAGACAAAAGCGAATTTCTTGCCAAAGAATTTTAGGCTTTAACCCTTTGACTGCGACGTGCGCCATATATGGTACATGCGATCATCTAACCTAACCTAACGTAACGAAAGCACTAACCTATATGAATACAAATTTTTAAGTTTTCATAAAATTTTGTGTTCAATACTCGAATGGGCTAGTTTAGAATAAAGGAAAAGTTAATAGGATAAGCAAATTTGTGACAGCAAAATCCTTCAGTTTTCAACTCACAGCGGAAACTTTTAACGACATGAAATCTTTCCTGCGTGGAGAATCGCAGTCAAAGTGTTAGGTTAAATAATGCGTAAGATATCGTTTTCAAAATTTGGCTCAGAATAAAAGTAAAATTAAAGGCCAAATTTATGCCTGAATTCGGGCTGTTATGGCACAGTCGTGTTATTTATATTCTATTACATAGAAAATAAGAGCAATTTTTTATCAAACGTGCCACGATAGTCACAAATATATACAACAAACTCTTCCCGACACAACCTTGTATTCAGCGCCTGCAGGAGCTTTTTTCCTTTGTCCCGTCACAGAGTACGTCAATGGTCCTCCAATTTCAAGTTTGTACAAGTAATATGATGAACTGAGATTCTCGTTGAGAGAACCTTTCCAATACGAGCTGTATTACTGCTCCTCCAAAATGAAAGCCTTCCTGTTCCTCAAACTGGCAGATAAATTGAGAAAGAGATTTTTTCGAGAGCGTGTATCTACTTTTGAAGTCCGACGTTCGCTCAAACTGCGAAGAGATCAAATTCTAGTCGATTTTTGTCGCAATGACGGAATTCAATTCGAAAGATTTCGACGCACGAAAGTTGTCCATGTTTGGTGGTGCGGGAAGCCGGCGTCTCAGAGTCTCCTGCAAATGGTGTGTCATTTACCAAAGGAAGTCGACCATCCACAAAATAATGGAGCGCTCCTCTCGACAAGAAAACCCGAGTTCTTTTAGGCTCAGGCGGGCCTTACTCATGTTTTACTGAGACTGTGACATATTCTTCATTCGAAGTGAGAAAACAAAATGCAAAAATAGGTGAAAGTTATAAATTTCCTCTGTGAAAAGTACGAGTGATTCGTAGTTCACGTGAGGCTTATGATATTGTCTCTATTGTTGAAGACACAATACAACATTTACATGTCTTAATTTATATACCTGATTTTTTTATGGGGTAGCATATCATGCACATGAAAAAATGCTGTTATGTTTCCGACACTAGGGTTGTAGCTGTAATGTAAGATTTAGGTTATTCTGAGGAACTTTGGTTCATCAGAGTCGTGCGTAGCCTCTATTTATGACAGTTTTTGCAGTGCAAAATTCATCATTTTAGTGAGCTCCTACCTGCTTTTACAAAATAATGGACAATTTTTTTATAAATATCAAGTGTTTATGATAAATTTTTACGTAATATGGGTCAATTTTTCTTTTCTTCCTTTAGTTTTTGCATTTTACTGAACAAGGAAAAAATCGAATAAAAATCAAAGCTCGATGATGAGTGTAGAGCATCGGAATCTGTTTCAGAGAAGTTTTGACCGCAACATTCGTTGGTATATGTTTCTAAAATAATTTTTCACTTATACTTTTTTTTCATAGTTTGAAATAACTCGTTCAAATTGTGTTCTAACTTAGAATTCTTGATTTCAGATGAACCGTGCCAACAGATTCACAATCTTTTCCGTCGAAGCTTCAAGCTTTGCAAGAACATTGCCGGGCTCATCGTGCAGGCGGCATGTCAGACTGCACTAGTGAACTTCTTCCTCATCGTGGTAAACAACTTGTTAAAGTCGAATTTATGTGTCTACGTCGGCTGGTGGAATAAGCTCAGTATAGTTTCTTTTGTAGGTTTCTTTAGAGTTCATTTTTTCGTCTCTTTACTCGTAGTTTCGAAGCTGACACTTAGAGCGCATGGTAACATCTGCTGGAATGCTTTTTTCGGGCCCTAAATTCTTTTTCCAGTGTGTCTTTTTTCACACGTGCTTCACACTTTAGTGGTTGGGAGGAGAACCAGCTGCGAGACACACTGGTATGCATTCTGTTGAGAGGAGAACCAGCTGCGAGACACAGAGGTATGCTTTCTGATGAAAGGAAAACCAGCTGCGAGACACAGAAGTATGCGTTCTGCAGAGAGGAGAACCAACAGCGAGGCACAGAAGTATGCGTTCTGTAGAGAGGAGAACAAGCAGCGAGGCACAGAAGTATGCGTTCTGTAGAGAGGAGAACCAGNTGCGTTCTGTTGAGAGGAGAACCAACAGCGAGGCACAGAAGTATGCGTTCGACTTTCCTCAGTTTGCCTCCTCCCATGTTACCGTAGGGGATATTAGTATATTTAATTTGTTTTAATGTCTCCCTTATTCTTTGCTCTCTTCCACACTATTCGCCCTGTTTTAATCTCCACTGTTATTTCGTTTTGGAGATTCAGCTCGGCGGTTTGAAGGCATGTTTCAGTTCCCCTTTCAGATACTTCACCTACTTTTATTTCAGCATTTGAAATTTCTATATTTTCAAAGCACTTCGACGAAGCGTAATTATACGTGGATTTTAAAGGGGATACTGCACTACAAATAATTAGGTGAAAATCAATCATAGACTGCAGGTTTAATTCCTTCTTCGGTTGTGATTAAATTTCCAACCGAAAATGAACTAGGCAGGTAGGAATTGCCAGCGTAGTCTTTCTATGGCTTCGATGGAGGGTCTGAAGAATGACGGGAAATTTTCTCCCTCTGAGAACAAACCGTTTCTGTTTAATTTTTACTCGTCAGCATTTTTCGTGCATATCTGTTTGAAACACGGACACATTTCTCTTTACCCTGAAAGCAAGCTCGTTTTTACGAGTATACAAGTTTCATTTACGATTCAAACAGTCTTTAATCTTAAAACACTTGAAGTGCCGTCAAATACTTGGAAATATCCTCTAATTATCCTATTTTAATGAGGACCATTTTAAAAGCATGAGCTTTGTACACGTTCTAAAGAAATATACTCAAAGTTTGCTCGTTGTGATATTTGTGTGGAGTCAACTGAACCTGACATTTTGTTCATAATTGCTCAAGGCGGCCAATTATGGAGGAGCCCATTTTCAGTTGAGCGAGAAGTTAAAGCGCCCGCTTCGACCTTCTGTGCCCCTCGTATGGAGGCAGGAGGGTAAGTAATTTCTTCTTCTGTTCTGGTTTCTGCTTATTATTCATATCTCCTATTTTCTTACTGCTTTCGGTAGCCTTTATTTATACCTCACACCATATTTGAAACCCCAATATTTACAAAGTCTTAGCATTTCTGTAACTGTTCTAGTTTTTTTTTCAATAACCTTTCCGTTATGGAGGAATTTATATCTGTTCTAGTTGGAATTTAGACGGTATTTCTAGCGACAACCTCTAATTAATTAATTTAACAATGTTTTCCTGTTGTTTTTTTACCATAGCATTTCAGAACTGAACTTGGTCAAAGATTTTTAAGCTTTGATTTGCGTAATGCAATATATTCAGAAAATGAAATACATGTATTTAAAAATAATCAATTTTTTTAGGATTTGTGAAGATTTGGGTACGTGTAATTTTAGCGAAGTGTCTCAATCCACGAATGGTTACAGACATTGCACTCAAGAGACGGACTAGGGTCAACTACTAAAGCATGTACATTGACTAACAAACATTAGACCAGGGTTAATAAGAAACAAACTTTCTCAATAACGAACATTAATATTGAAACAATATAATTTGAGTATGTTTTCTATCCACTGAAGTGTACTGACTTGGGGCACATGGGCCGCACCGAGTCCTTATTAAGCGGAGACAAAACGAAGAAGACAATCAAGGGCAGGGAACATATGAAATTCTTTAGTTTTTGCAATATTCCTCACCATAAAAATTGAAATTATCCCTTTTTTCACGTGAATAAGTTCACGCATAAAGTTGTATTTGATTTATGAGAGAAAGAGAATATGCAAAAGCTGCACAAAATGGGAACCAAACAATCGGTACCCGCCTCTAGGGCCATGCAATACAACCATTAGCAGAACTGTGCTCTCCAGATCAATGTAGACCAGCCTTACTAGGGGTGTACAGGCCACAGGGTAGTCGTGCGTGCTGAGTAAGGATGTTAGCATACAGCTTACGCTACATCCTTACTGATCAAGTTCAGCTGCAACAAGCCGTCTGAAATCAGCTTCCACAACACAAGTTGGTTCCTTTAAGAGCTAGCAAGGAATTTGTGATTAAAATCCTTGAGTGGGATTGAGCATAAATAGTACTTCATTGTTAGCGAAAGGTTTTAAAAACCTTAAAAAACGAGAAAAAGAACTGTTTATAAATATTTCTGTTTATTGTGTTCCAAAAATTTATACAAATAAATTACGATGAAAAGGTTTAAATTTAAGCTAATTTTATTTTCTACTACCAAAAGCTCCATAAATAAACCCCACAATATAGGGGTAATGAGAAATAAAACTTGATAGGATAACAACAACCGTTTTCTTAAATGAGTTTCCTAATGCCCAATATTCTTACAACCCGTGTTTTTCACACCCCACCCTGAGCAACAACACCACTTTATGCCTGCGCAACTGAGCTAGTTTTGAATAGCTTAAAACGAATACATTTGTAGAGGCCTCCAAAAGGCACTAAACATTACGGGAAAGGAGAGGTCGTGTGTTTGGATACGGTCAAGTTCATCAGTCACCCAACCCGCCTTCCGTTTAAGAGTGGCCAACAATAAATTGAACCTCAAACACGTGAAAATTCGAATCGATGCGAAAACGTTAACAAATTAGGCCCATTACAGAGGCGAGTCTCATGCTAATGGCATCCAACAAAGGCCTTTGGAGATCACGAGAAAAATGTTCCTGTATTGGTATAGGAATCGTGAGTTACTGGAACGGCTCTCCAAATCTCGACCCTGGCTGAAGGCTCTGTAGCAGATCAAGGAGCTCAAGACGAATTACGGAATTTTAAACTCGGAAATGAACATGAGTAGTACGAAAATGTACAATCCGAATACACTTATCCATTATTCTTTCACTCATTTGGGTAATGATTTAGGACAAAACTATAGTGGTACCCATAAGACTGAACTTGTCTCATAAGACTTCTTAAATCGCGAGTGCAAAAAATAATTTTTTTATTTCTATGAAGAAAAGGGATCGACTCAACCGCCTAAGAATTACAGCTCACGGAATTTCAATTCATACTTTCTAAGCATAAAACGCCTGGCATTAAAACTTCACCTTCAAGAGATATTCAACTCCAACTTTGAAAACAAGGTAACTCTACTTTAAGAAAGCCCTTTTGGTACGTACATGATGAATCCTCAAACAAGTTTTGAAGACGAATTAGAAAGGTTTCACAAAATTTCCGTTTAACTGTTGATAGTACAATTCAAGAAACGCATTTAAAAAGTTTACTTCTCGGTTTTTCTAAAACTTTTGACTTTATTTGCCTTGTGCGGGGCTTAGTAAACATCAAAATTAAAATAACTTTTATTCCATGCTAGTTTCAGTTGCTAACTATAAAATTTATTTCTAAGCATTTTTACTACCTCGAGTTCTCTCCGAATTTCTATTGGACAAATAAAGAAAGCAAGGAAATATTCTAAATTAATCCCCAATTTTCTTCATACGCCATCGTCGCTCAATGTCTCATGAATTTTCTTGTAACTTCCTTTTTTTTACTTTGGTAATTCCCTTCAGTAAAAAAATGCATTGTAGCCCACTGTATCGAGAGAAAAAGTGGAGAGACAGTAACAATTTAGTGAAATAAGCCATTAAAACGGGGAGACTTTTCCAGCAGTGCAGTCATTACGGGGCCTCAGTCATCTTCTGCAACGGCAACGTTCCTCTGAAGCGAGTGAGAGAAACGAGCATGGACAGTAAATTTATAAAAAAGACTGCGAGTATAAACCTATAGATTGCAGCATTCCAATACAGTAATTTCTGTAATTCTCTCTAATGCTGTTTAAGACCTCTCAAGTATTGACAATCATAGCAATCATGGATAGTGAAAGTGAAAAGGCTGACTCAACGTATTAATATTGGGAGAACATTTCAGTGCAACTTTTAGAGCTTATTTTGATCTCATTTCAAACAAACATTGAGTTTTGTAGAATAGAATTGCGTTGCTTTCAAAGCAAATGCAAGTTATGAAACTTTTCCTTCAAAGTAAAGGATGGTTCTTCAGTTTGTTTTGCTTCTGGGTGCGTCGGCAGACGTGGACCTCGACTCGGAATGAATAAGCGAAATGGAGCCCGAGATGTTCAACTTTAAAACGCGGTGCATTTCGTGCTTTTGTTTGCCGGTCAACAAGCGTACGTCTTTTGTTTTCCGACGAAAGAAGCAGGAAAAAAGTCTTGTTTGCTTAAAGGCATCGCATTTTTTAGTCATTGTTCACTAGTCTAGTCGTTTTACAGTGCGAATACGGGCTTAGATTTTGTGCACTCTATGAAATTTATACGTATCCAACCGGTGAGCCTTGGATAATGGGAAACAACGAGTCTGGATAAATCAGGTGACGGAATTACAGTGTAACATAATTTTTAGCAGTCAATTTCTGTAGAAGCAAATTCAGATATTCATGATCCTGTATTCATTGACATAATTGTATTCATTGACAGAAGAACTTTTTTCCACCAGTCTAAAAGTGACTCAACTAATATCTTCAGGACACGGTAAACATCCCAGTGTTTGCCAATGCATAGTATATGCGGCGTTATGGTTACACAAAATATTCAAGCTCAGGTTCATGCCCTCATAAAAGCTCCGTAATCTGTAATTGTGAGTGAATTAGCGTGAGAATTGCTCATTAGAAACTGCTTTATGTTCTGAATAATCCGCTCGAAACGCCATAGATTCAAGTGGCACTGCACAATAATTTGGCGGGGCCCCGAGTGGGGGGCTGCTCCGACCGCACTCATTCCCAGGATCAGGAGAAGGCCGCTGAATATTGAGATTTAATCCCCGATGCATTATTCTAGTCACTGAAGAGTCAGAATGTGGGAATTCTACGGTATTAATATCTAATCGAATCCCTTGAGTTTATTGACAACCGATAGAGATTCCCGGGCATTCCTCATTTGGTTACAATTGCTAAAAAATTTAAAGTAAAGGCTGAATAAAAGTATCCTTATCAGAGAATAATTTCGTCGCAGCGCCCGCGGCACCCCCAGGCTCAAAGGTTATTTTTGCTGTTTAAACGAAAAATTAATAGTTAGCGGCAAAAAGTTCGGCAGTTCGACCTTTCCGTTAATAATAATGAGAAGGCCACGATGCTCGCACCCGCCTGAAATTGTTACGAGACAAGTATTTCATGCGACATAGCATGAAGAAAATAAAATTCTATTAAATTAATACCATTCATTGCCAATCCCGTGTTCGAACAAATTTCGGGCTGAACAGACGGTTATTGCCATAGCGATTGTCCTTCCCTTTAACCTGTTAACGGTCACCGCCCTGGTGGCCGGTGTTGCATTCACACGGTGTGTGTAATCGATAGCGATTAGAAGGGACTATTGTTGCATTCACACGGTGTGTGTACTCGACAGCAACCGTGTGAATACAACAACCACGCGGACATCATATGATGTCAATACCCGTTAACAGGTTAATTTCGGTGCGACAATTCCTCCCCGGCTCACATCAAATGTCACCAGTGCACCCAAAAATTTCGTTTTAATTGACAGAGTACGGTGCCGAAGCGTTGAATGGCTCACCTATAGTAGCATCCCAATCTGCACCTCCCTTAGAGAAAGTGCACCATTGGGTTGCCCAAAGATTTGTTTCACTAGGTAAATATTTTTTTCGTACTCAGTTTATCAAGAAAGACACGGCAAAGGAAAATCGCAAAAATATTTTGATTTTAACTTCCAAATTCATTTTCATTTTGCTCTTTTCAAGGGAATCTGCAATCCAAAACTTTCATTTTATCAATATTCCCACTAAAATAGGGGTTTGTTTCTGTACCAGCTCAAGCTTCATTTTAAGTAAATCGATATTTTTATGTAAGATTAGAAAATAACTATTGAAATCAATAAGAAAATGATTCTCTGAGAATGTGACTGAATATTTTCTGGTGCAAATATTTCATAATGGTTTTTATTGAACATTACATGATGTTGAAAATATCAAAATTTATCACAAACGATGAAATCATTCCGGAAACCGCCGCCTCTTTATTGATCATATGGACGAACAAGTTTGATGTTTTCCTCTGTTGAATTCGCACTATGTTGAGTCAATCAATGTCCGTTAGCTCTTCTTAGACTTCTTCCGATACACAACAACAAGTACTTTAGGAGAAGCTTTAGGACTGAATTACTTCTAAATAACAAGGTGAGCGACGAGCAGCCTGCGTGAGATGCAACAGGGGACTATCCTTGAGCGCTGCCGTGCCTGCTGAGCTTGTGATCAGGTGGGGCTCGAGCCTAATAAACTCAGGATCTAGCAAAAATGTGTTACTCTGTTGTAATTGATTATCCAGCATTTATTAAAGTCATTGGAATGAAATTTTGTTATAAATACGATCATTGTGTGTTAATAGCGACACCTCAGTCAACTTGTTGAATGATTATGAACAGTTTTTACTAATTATTGAACGAATAAATATCGTATTTAATATGGTTAAGCTAAGGTAAAAATGAATACGTTAATGCTGTTCGTTATGCACTCAGAAAACAAAATTTGCTTAATTAAATGAATTCTTAATAAATCATATAATCCTGGTCGCTCACTTTGGCAGCATCCTTTGTATTTGGGAAGCGCAGTAGGATTTCAGTGCTTGTGAAAACTGTTTTGGTTTTCAGCCTCTGCATTGTCGGCAAGTCGTATATGGTAATCGTGTGGCTTAATGTCACATTTCTACATGTATGTGGTCATTCCATAAGTTTATTTAGATGTTTTTTTCCTTGACATGAACTCGATCTAAAAAAATTTCTGCATTTATGTCTCGAATAAATTTATTTTCGCTGTTGTATGCGATGGTGATAATGGTGCAGCTTTTACAGGAGCAAATGTGTTTTTCAGTTCATCATAGTAAACGAGGCTGAAGTTTATGCTTTTGCAATTTCATATTTCGTAAAAACAGTTCCCTCAGTCATTATGCTGGCATGGAGGATACTAACAGCTTTTCTATTTCCAGGGTGAGGTTCTTTCAAATCGTTCAGCTCCTTGCATTTAAATGTCATGTCTTGCAAATTCAAGGCGTAGCTGCCAGCGTCATTTTAGCTCCTGTGGTACCAGCTTTTGTTCCAACTGTTACCTCTTTTATGACGCAAGTTGCGGATGGCGTTATTGCAAGCAGCCGAGAGCGGCGCATATTCCTGGAGCTTGCAACTGAGCCTGGTCCGTTTTATTGCCAGGCCAGATTATGGTTCGCTGGAGTCGGTCCCTCTCGCCATAATTCCCAACTCTACAACATGAAGATATTCCCGCCGCCTAAATACCCTCTGTCATTGGGGGAATTCATAGCCGACTGCTAAATTGGACAAGGGCATTTATTATGAATTCGATGTGGGTATGCGACTCCACTCACTTTAAACTAATAATTGGTTATTCATGGATGACGGTCAGTGATTATGATATAAACTCGTGTTATTTTATCGAATTCGTTAGTATTTTGCCTTTAAAAATTTTCACGTTATAATGACAGCTGAAGAAAAAGTTAAGGGGTTACGTCAGTTCTTTAGAAAAATGTAAATAAAATGACTGCAAAGTGGTTTTTGTAACTCCTAATTGAATTATTTCCAGAGTTGGTATCAAGTCAAGACATTTAATTGCCTAATTTCGCATGAATTTTTTTTTCTGAATGTGTTGACTACACATAGACTTAGGTTCGAATACACGTAATTCTCACGAGGCTTTGTTCCGTTTTTTGCCTGTTTCATTATACCAGTGGAATTTCAGTGTACGTTTTTCAAGGTATTGAAGCGCCAGACCAGCGTTTCCATTTTTCCTCGTGAGTTGTACATCGTGGCCGCCCTTCAATCCCACTTCTTTTGGTGCAACGATCGAAAAGCTGTCTAGTACGCAGCGCGCTCTGCCACAAGAGCTGTTTTCCTCCCGAATTAGGAGTTCTCCGTCGTCTCCCCTTCCTGGAAATGGCATCCGCAAGTTTTGTGGCAGCTCAAATTCGTGCGTTCTCTGCGAAATGATCTTGTCGTAGAGAAGATTCACTAGTTTCCGTGACATATCGGAAGATGCTTCGCTTGCGAAAATTTGAAGCCTGAGGATTTTTGAGCTCGTGCTGCGAAGTTACTGGAATAAGAAGAAGTTTAGATCATTTTTTCGAAATTACGTACAGCGTTTCTCGGGGGTCAGATGCTCATGTTGAGAGCAAAGTGCTAATGAAAGGCTTTCATTAGGTTAGCGTTTTTGCAGCGACGTCGCGAAGCCTTTCACGAGAAATCCTATTGTGCCCTGGAACTGGAAGTCTGTTGCGAAGTATGAAGTATTTTACAGATGTTGGAAATGGAAAACAACCTCATTGCGTCTATGAGCTACGGGTCTAAAAGCGTCGTTCATGATTCAGTCGCCGGGAAAGAAGAGGGGACTTCCGGGAGAGTCAAGAAAGCGTTCGTTTGAAGGGCAGAGGCAGACGGAGTTGTGCAAAGATTAGAAGTCGCACAAAAATGAAACGCCATCGACTGCAAATGTTCGTGATGCTCAAGACGGTTGATGGAAAAGCACCAAAAAGTTTTCATTTAACCTTACTGCAATTTGAAACCTTACTGAGAATTTTGCACGATATAATAATTTATACGTCTAATTAGATAATTAGATGGCGATAATAATTAATTTTCTGTTCTTGTTTTTTTTAAACGACCATCGATTTATCAGCCTAGTTTAAAAAAACTTGTTGCCTCAATCACGTTTATCAGGAAAATCTAAATTGGCTTCTTATTTGATTATTCTGGACGAATCAGAGTACTATTCATTGGAGTTTAACATTTCTTAACGATCGTGAATAAAATAGCAGCCGGAAACCTTTTTTTAAAGATATCAACAATTCAGGTGAAATCCATCATATTCCATAGGTTTCAAATGCCTTTTTTTTAGCAGAAGCATGATATTAGTATTCTATTTTTTGACTAGCTCATGATGCAACGTAAATCAAAATTTGAATAAGAAAAGGAATTTCAAGTTTGTCCAATAAACTTTCCAAGTGGGGATTTGGTATTCATACTGGAATAAGTTTCCAAGTGCAGCAATGATAGCACTGTCAAATATGAGATGGAAATTAAAAGTGTATCTCAAAAAATTTATATGCAACGGGATAGATATTACTGAATATTAATCAAACGAGCCTAACCCGATGACACTTTAGTAAGGTAAAAAACTTGTTTCTAGAGCCAACCTCGGCAGTAAGGGCTGAACAAATAAATAAGTGCTCACTGAGCCCGGGCTTTTATTTCAGCGAGGATTTAATAGTTTGGTATCAATGATACGCAGCAGTGCGTCCGGCAGTTCGGTGACTGCGGGCTCCTTTTCCGCTGAAAGTCCCTCCGTGGGCCTATGGACTTAAAGGTAAAGAAGCTCTGTCGCCTGGGCCGTGTGCTGACTTCGCAGTTCCGGCCCAGTTCCCTCCGTCCCGGCCCAGTTCCCTCCGTCCCGACCCAGTTCCCTCCGTC
>VOMN01013338.1:0-29140 GCA_014899125.1 Orchestia grillus
TGCAACTTAAAGTTTCTGAAAAAGTGTTCCCCAGTGTTATAAGGCATTCATAAACCTCTATCTTGCACTGTTGTCGACTATGTTGGAATACAGCTTTTTTTCCTTTTATTTTCCGTCACCAGGGCGTTGTGGGGCTAGTGACCGGAGGTGCGTCAGGACTTGGCCGAGCTACGGTGCAGCGTCTGGTACGCGAGGGCGGCCGCGCTGTGGTGGCAGACCTGCCGTCCTCTAAGGGGCAGGAGCTCGTGGAAGAGCTCGGACACGACAATGCTATCTTTGCTCCTGTCGACGTGAGTCAAGCCTTCACTAAAGGGTTTTCCGGTCACGGCTGGCATTTAGCTGGTATTTCAGGGAGTGTTAGTTAGTATTTCAGGGGGTATTAGTTTGGTATTTCAGGGAGTGTGAGTTGGTATTTCAGGGAGTGTGAGTTGGTATTTCAGGGGGTGGGAGTTGGTATTTCAGGGGGTGGGAGTTGGTATTTCAGGGTGTGGGAGTTGGTATTTCAGGGGGGGTGAGTTGGTTTCCAGTGGTAATTGTTCTAGTTATAAGTCCCTTGCAGTTTTGTTTGATCTGATTTTGTGCAAGTTCCTCTCGTTAATCAGTCGGTAACGATAAATTTTTGAAGGATGCAACAAAATTTTCATGGGGGCGATGGAGTATAAAAGTATGGAACCATTAGTTTATAAAAAATTTTGTCCGCGATATCGCATTACAGTGTATCTTCGTGCGAGGCTACTTCGGTATGCTGTGTAGATGAGCCTTGCATTTCGATTTAACTTTCATCTAAAATTAAGTTGCCCAAACTTTTTAAACAAGGATTATTTCCATGGTTACTCAACTTTCATATAGCCATGATTATTGATGTAGGATTTTTTATGATGGAAGCCTTTTCTGAAGAGCTATTTACTTGTCACTCCTGAAGAGAGCTGTTCCTCAGTATTCCTCGGGGACTTGGTCTCCTCGCCTTACCTCAGGGTTTATGCCTGACTCACCCGCAGGGGTGAGAGGCTGTGTCTATTTCGCTATTGTGGTGTTTCTATTTAGCTATTGTGGTGTTTCTATTTCGCTATTGTGGTGTTTCTATTTCGCTATTGTGGTGTTTCTATCTCGCTATTGTGGTGTTTCTATCTTACCAGAAACTATACGCACGATGTAAAGTCTGGTTACCGATAGTTCGAATCGCGTAGTGAAGGGTAGAAGTGGATAGGTTGAACATCGAGAAGAAAATGTAAACTACTTTGCATTGTCGTTAGTTTGAGTTGAAAAGTCATCGTGAACTTTGCTCCGCTGAAGCGTTATTTGAATAAATTTTTGTATACACTTCATTTGATCACTCTTAGTGATTGCCATCGCCAGATTAGTGATCGTCAACTGTACTTTAGTCTTTATCTAGGATCGTCCAGCTTGAATGTTGAGGCATCTGTACTGAGTATAACAGAACGAATACAGCACAATCATACCTCGACCTACGAGTCACCTGAAATACGAGTAATTCAGTTTAAAAGTCGCAGCTTGATTAGTTTTTCTTCTCGTGAAATGAGCGAAATTCGAAGTTACGAGTCAGCTTCGTAAATCGGCCGCTAGTGAGCGCTCATTGCAGTGAAAATAATTTCCGTTGTTTTGAATAGAAAATTAGTTTTTGGATAAAAGTACTTCGCGTGACGAACTCGCTCATGGAGCGAATCATACTCTCATGTCGATACATTATCGTAATATCTTCGTGTGAAGGTGAGGTCGGAGGATGATATCCAGAAGGCATTGGAGGCGTGCAAGGACAAGTTCGGTGAACTGAACGCCGTGGTTAACTGCGCCGGCGTTGCAGTCGCTTTCGTCACTTACAATCACAACAAAAAGAAATGTCATAAACTCGAGGACTTCGAGAGAGTCGTGAAGGTACGTTGCTCTCCCTAGTTAAGAACTATTGAAAGATGTTTTAGTTCTTTTCATCCTGTTGTTTATTGGGTGTGATTCTATACATTTATTTACTGAACCACTGACACTGAAATGAGTGAGCAACGTGAAATAAGTGACATTGTTTTTATTGTATATTTTATTGATTTTCTTGAAAAATTTCTTCCTTCAATTAGCATACCTATGAACTATGAAATCTGAGAGTTTGATAACTGAACTTAATCTAATGATCAATCGACCTTGAGCCTTTCTAGTAACGGTTTCTTTTCTAATCTATGTCGTAACTTCAGTTATATTATAGCCTTTTGATACGTACATACTGTGCATTTATATATTTCGAATTAGAATTCATGCCTGTCACGCGATTTGATTTATTTAACTTTTGGGTTGTAAAGGATTATGCAGTCTCTGAGTTATTACTTGCTACGTAAAACCTACGTTAATTGTGAACCAATTTGTCAAACTATTTTTATTCCCAAGACGTGAAGGGTTAAACTAGACGACTAATTATGGTAGCTCTGTGTGCTTAACGTTTCCTGCGATGTGACCAGCCAGTGTGTCATATCTCTAGGAAAATCGTTGCTGTAAACGTTTCAATTCAGTGTCTGCAGACTCTCTCATGAGAGGAGATGCAATAGCAACGTTTGTAAGATGACACTTCTTAGGTAAACGCGATTGGCACCTTCAACGTCATTCGCTTGGCCACGGGGCTGATGGGCGAGAACAAGCCCAACGCGGACGGCCAACGAGGCGTGATCGTGAACACTGCAAGCGTAGCAGCATTTGACGGGCAGGTGAGAGGTGGACGCGGCTGTTTCGTGTTGTGGTGTGCTGGCCGCAGCGCGTAATGGTTGGAATTGAGCTTTGGAATTTGATGGTTATTGTGAAATATATTCAAAAATTTTTTTTAGAGAATGGCTCACATTTGTCTTAGGATTATGTGCATACTAATATTGTCAACGAGTTGGAATTTGTCATTCGTTAACGCTTAAGATTTGTCAGTCCTGCTTGTTCTGGATGTGATGTTACCTGGGAATGCATTCAATTTATAACCGTACATGTTTTTGAGGGGTCAATCCTGGATGTTTTTGATGTGATTTTCCTAGATACTTAGGAAATGGCAACTGCAATGCCTTGGTAACTTGTGATAACATTTGCGCCTTGGTAATCTACAGAAAGGATTATTCTTTCGGTAACTTACGTTAATCCTGAAGACGGTGACCGGCAATGCCTTATTAACCTCCATACGGTAAGCATTATTTTTTCCTAACCATTATCTTGGTCACCTCAATATGGTAAACTCAACACAGTGGCCATTAATGCCTTGGTAATCTACGGTAACTATGGGCGCTATAACCTCAATAAGTTACCCATCCATGTCTCAGTTACCTCAGTAAGGTAACATTCATGTGTCGGTCACCTCAATAAGGTGACCATTTATGCCTAGGTCTCATCAATAAGGTAACCATTACTGTCTCGGCCGTGCAGATGGGTCAGGCCGCCTACGCCGCCAGCAAGGGCGCCATCGTAAGCATGACGCTGCCCCTCGCCAGGGACTTGGGGCCGATGGGAGTGCGAGTGTGCACCATTGCGCCTGGTGAGTGAACGTCATCTCTTGGAGTGTGCGAAATCAGTGTACGGGAGCACTTTAGTTTATGGCTAAGTAAATCAAATTGGCAAATACATAAAATTGAGTCAGTTAAAATCAATGAGATATCAGTGGTTTCAAAGAATATTACATTTCCGTAATGTATTGTGCACTATATAAATTTAAAAATACGTACTGAAGTGACTCCATATTAATTTGATCTATGAAAACAAATACAGCTTTGGGGTTTGTAAATCTTGTTGGTGTCTCCTGCAAGAGTAGTTACGGAATTGAAAGAGTTTTAGATTATTGAATTTTTATAACCAAAATTCCTGCGTGCATAAATTTACCCGTAGGAAAATTTTAATATCAACCTTCTTAGATTCAAGTTCATAATTATCGTGTATTTCTACAGGGTTGTTCCGCACGCCGCTGCTGGAGGCATTACCCGACAAGGTCAAGAACTTTTTGGCGACCACGGTTCCTTTCCCGTCGCGACTTGGAGACCCGGACGAGTTTGCGCAGCTCGCGCAGTCCATCATTCTGAACCCCATGTTGAACGGAGAGGTCATCAGGCTCGACGGAGCCCTCAGAATGCAGGCTTAGATATGTTACTATGACGTGTTAAATCTCTCAAATCCGGCAACCTCCGGACGTGTGGCTTGATGAACCATTGACAGTCCTGGACCGTAGGTGGCCTTAAATAAGCTCCCTTAAATATGGAGCAAAGTGTTCCCGCGTCTGGGCGACCGTTTATCAAATTTAAATTATTTCGGTAAATTATATTACGCCGGATTGGGATTCCGGAATTGGGAGGGCCAACCTGTAGTAATAATAATATTAGCGATATGGCTGCTAAGCATTTAATTTATATTTCGATACCGCCAACCCAGGGAACGCATTTTTAAGGAGCAAACGAAGAGTGGCGAGGGCTAAACTCAGTACAAACACATGCATACCAAGCCGTTCTACTCTTGGTATGACGTCGGAGTTACTTGGTAATTTTAGGCGGGTGTATGGACAGTCAATTAGACTTGGGCTAGTTTTCACTTTACTCAGTGTTACAATGGCCCTGCGGCTCTGATCCAGAGTTGTATTCTTGGTTTCCAGCCTGCAGCGGAGGGTGGTATTAGGGTTGTTCTAAGTTTAATGATGCTGTGAATATCATACTCGTGACAATTTCTATTGCAGTTTTTATATCAATTTTCAGGTATTATGAAACAACCATTCAGGACTATTACGTATTGTGTTACAGAAACCAGAATTTCAGTACGATCGTCCGAATAATTAAACGTAGGTTAATTTACAAGGTAAACTGTTCATATTCAAAAAATAAATCTTAACTATGATGAGGCTGCAAGGGATTACTGTTGCTCATAATGTATGCTGGCACGAATAAATTCATAACATGCTATCCTCTTTATCGTTATCGCAATTGACTTTACATTTTAGGATTGAACGTTTCATAACTAAATTCGTATTCATGTAAATTTAGTCTAACGCTGTGTTAATTCATTTTCATAGCCATAACACTCACTGTACCTTGAAGAAGTAGAAGTAATAATAAAATCAACGTATCGTGTGAGTTAAGTTTTATGATTCTCTAATAAGCGGTTGTGTGCGATTATAAGGTCTTACCAATAGATATGTTTTGTAGCGAGATGTCTGATTAAAGTTTAACAATGGATCACGACTTATTTTGTTGCAAAAGCCTGCTGGTAGAGTGTGCACGGACATTAATGTGTTGAAGTCCTATTTTTTTCAATTATAATATTTTAGGTACTGTTATATAAACTCAACTCGAATTCAAAATATCTGTTATGAAGAGAATTACAGCAAATACGTTTGCCCATCGTGGGCCTCCATAGATATACAACACAGAATAACCGTAAACGTCTAAGAGGGTCGCTTGCTATTACAATCAAAATTTTCGATAACGGTATAAATAATCACGCGCTATGCCACACATAGAACTTAAAATAACTATCTCCTTTCACCCGGAAGTCGGTAAATTATTACATCTAAGTTCATCTATAAAATTAAAAATTTACTGGAGACCTTTCAGACCACAATTCGCACCATTTAAAGATGATTTCTCAAATAATCGCAGGCGGCAGAAATTGCTCGTACTTTAATTGCTCCCCAAACCAGTATTGCAATGATGTGCGCATCATGCGCTCTAAGCAGCCTGCTGGACCTAAATGGCACCTTATTACACAGCGCTTGCACGTCATGAGTATCTATTTGCTACGTGTAGTTCTTTTGTCATGGCGAAGATTTTTTAATATGTTTTGAATGTAATTTTAAACAGGCAAGTTCTATATCGTCAAACTAACATGTTCGATTCTCTACAAAACCCTTGGCATAATTAAACAATACTTAGCCCACATTTTTAGTGTCACAAAAAATAAGGTTTAAAAAGTATGTACATTCACCTTTTCGATACCATTAATTAAGACAAAGAAGTCCCTGCGCCCTTTGAGAAGCTAAATAAATAGTTCATCTAAAAGATGCAAACATTTCAACTAGCACGCTTTCTTCCTCCTTACAGTTTGCTAATTTTCTGGCCTTCAGCTAACAGTAATTGTACATGAGACGATGAGGCGAACATATTAAATTCTTAAGAAGATACCACAAGACATCGAACATAAAATACAAAATCGGCTCTACTTCGAATTAAGAAAATTTTTTTCCTGTTGCAAGGAATTGAGTTAATTGTGTTATTTAAGGTCAAATGGATTTGCGACCGTAATTATTTGGTTACCTGCACTCAACAAATCCGCGTGAAAACCTTCATTGTCTGTTATTAGCTAGCGGTTACTGGCCAAGCTCAAGATTTAATTATGGAACTATATAAAATAGAAAAACCAGATTACAGAATCGGAATGCTACAGTTCATTTCGACAATTTCATTAGAAAACTCTGCTTAGTCAAGTGAAATTCATTATCAAAAAAGCCTATTACAGCCAAAGAAAAAATACCATGCAGAATAGATTCGTCACTTGACGCGTAAACGCAAAATCTACTTCTACGCGGTAGAAGCGATGAGTTCGAAACAATTTTTCTTCCGTATCCCAGCTAAGATTTTAAAAACAACAATATTGAAGAGGAACATTTTTGTACAAATGACACGACCGTAGCGCAAGTAAATGCAAAGGCAGTACGTTTACGTTCTATTCGATGCAGTGGCACGTCGAGTACAACAACGTCGGCTTACTAATCGAAGCTAATTACGTTAAGTCGTTTAAGTGCAAAAATAGCGAGAGCGCGATGCCTGATGAGACCAGTTGTGTTACCGAATAAAATCCTAACAATGAGCTAAATATCATTGGCGACTAAAATGGACGAAGCATTGCACTGACACATCAGGTCCATTATTTTATGATAGAACGAAATGATGTTCAAAGCATAAATCAACGTACAGGTAACATCAAAATAAGATCAAGTACCTCATATTCGGAATCTGTTCTAAAAAATGCAATCACCGAAGTCACGGGATATTGCTTTCATGACTTTAGATAAGCTCATGAATTGATTGCTCAAATTTGTCCGGCCTCGACAAGATGTGCTCCATATGGTAAAAAAGCTGAACACGTGGCATTTTACTTCTTCACTTACCGTGGGAAAAATAACAATCGTAGATATGAAGGAACCAAATGAAGAGGCCGGTCGCCCAACACTCTAGTAAGCTCACAAGAGGAGAAAATGGGAGAGCTTTACGAAAAAGTCAACAAAACCGACTTTAGCAACACGAGCATTTTGATGAGTCTGGTTTGGCTGCCTATGACTAAAGTGGAAAATAAAAAATTCTCCAGCATTGTCGGAAAGATATCCAAGGCTTCCCTCGGTGCATCAACACTCGTACCCCTCCATTAAAAATTCTCTTTTACAATAAGTTGAAGTTTACTATATTTTACTTGGCCTTAGTATCTACTTTTCAAACTGAACTCACTATTCCTACCACTAAATTTGGTTGACATAAATAATAAACTTCTAATATAATTAGGCTGTTTAATTCTAACTCCCTTACAATTTAATAGAACATAAATAATAAACTTCTAATATAATTAGGCTGTTTAATTCTAACTCGCTTACAATTTAATAGAAGGCAGAGAGCGTAGAAGTTTGCAAATTTGCTGCAGAATGCGGCCAGATCAGAGTGTCCGGAGAGCTATTATGAAGGGTGACACAAAAAAACGGGGAATTTTAACACGCGTAAACGCGGTCATATACCTCGACAGGACGTAATTTTCAAACATTGATCATTTAGATTGCTCTCCTAAAAAGCAATATGTTGTGGTTAAATTACTGCCAATAGAATTTTTTGTTGGATTTTTCCATTTCTGTTGGGTTTCTCAAAAGTTCCTGTTTTTCTGCGTGACCCTGTACTTCCTCAATAGTAAATCTCGCTGAAGTTATTCAGAAGATAGTACTATTGGATCTGGGAAACCAAACTTTCAACTGTTACACGTTACCACAGAATTTGACATCGAAGCTAGATTCAATGAAAATGTTAAATTTAGCCAATTGCTTCGTGAACTGGAAATAATTCTTACTCGCTTAATACTACTGTCAAAGAATTCTAATTTTACATGGAGAAATAGCGAGAGATTAATTATATTATATGCAAATATTGTTCAAAAAAAGTATTACACTTAAAGAAAGCATTATTACACTTATCTGCCAACCGATTATCTAGGATCTAGAACCCACAATTAAATTCAAAAGGACAAAACCCTTAAGTTTTTACAGCTTCAAATAACAGAACAGAAAAAAACAAATAATAGAACAGGAGTGCAGTGGAATAGCAGACGAGCGACTTTTTTTTCTAAAAAAATCATATATAAATTATATTTCTTGGACCAAGCTTCAAAGAAATTAGTGAGGCAGAAGATCTGAGCAACCACAGAGAACAGTCAACGGTAAGTGTGACTGCGTCAAGAAGACGAGTGTCATCTCATTCGCCTTTACCTCGTTACGGCGCTAGACATAATTCATTTCCCGAGTTTTCCAATTCACGCTACTGAAACGTACAATACTCCAAATATTTCATTTTTTGGAATAAACTTGAATACAAATTTTACGCCCAAGGTTTTTTCCTCTCCCACAAACATACCGTGGACGCGGAACTACTCTGCATCTGGCACAACACGGAGTATCAGTCCATACATTACTCTGGTAGATCATCTCGCATTAGAAGGACCTACAGCTACTGATCAACCAGAAGAAATATTACTTCTGCGTAATCAAACGTTCAAACAGACAAAAAACGTAAATGAGTAATCACACGCAAGCGCAAACTCTTTGTTTTTGCCTTTAATATGGTTTTGAACGATAAAATAAACGTTCATACTGATATTGAGATTGTTAACTCGTTACTGGAGTTGAAATTATTCCCCTGTAAGTCAATAAGTAACTACCATGGACTTTCGTATTATGTTAAAAAAAAATTACGGACCTGGAATCCATATGAAATTGATTACTCATTACCAAACTAATCATTAAATTGAAATTCATTTTTCGAAATCGCGTTCATGGAACAATATTAAAAAATTTCTGTGGTCTTAGTCATTGTTCCACAACTAAAAGCAGTATGGCTCTCAGAAAGGAAAGCAGTTATTATTACAAAGGAACTACAAAATAACGAAATCAATATGCAATAATTAAATACGAATTCTTTACGTCACTCTACCATTGTTCAAAATCACTGCTCTAAAGAATTACGACTTGACGTTAAAAGTTCATTATCAATTGGTATGAAGAAGCGACATTAATGTTAAGCGTTAGAGAAGTGTAAAATTTCTGCAGTATCAAGTTCTACGATATACATAAATCAGGAAAAAACATTGTACATACGTAGTCCTAAAATGCTACAAATGAAAATTTAACTTTACTACGGTTGAGGCAATCCTTAGAATATTGTCTATACTCAGTCCAAGCATTCCCCAGCAACTAGAAGATGAAAAATACAGAATTACGAAGCAGCGTTTACAAATGGAATAGTATCGGGGTATACAAGGCAACGGCGGAGAGCTGGTAGATTGTCTTCTAAATTTCTACGTAAAAATCAGATGAAATTATAACCTCGTGAACGGATTTAAGTTCAAGTCAAAAGCAAAAGCATGTAAATGTATGCATCTAAATACTTTAATAAAATACGAGTTTAATATTTTCATCTTAAAGATAAAATTAAATAAACGCACAACCAAAATTATAAACATAGCATTTGTTCCATATTCGATTGGCTAAAAGGTACGTTCGTGTTCCGTTAATTCAACAAACTTCGCTCAAGAACCCAACGAGCCTTTTGGCCAACACAATACATCTGATGAAAAAATAGTTCAAATGACTAGGTCGATTGAAAGACAACGTGCTATATGAATAAGTGAACCACACACAGTTCTGAGCACAAAAATGTTGACAAAATAATGCAGAAAAACAAAACATAAAAACGTTTACAGGCAAAATTATGGGTTTTGATAGTAACGCGCTTCCACACTAGATAGAAATTACAGAGTATATTAACAATTAGAGCAACTGCGACAGTTAGCCGACCTCAGGCAAAAACTATCGAAATCATGATTCATTAGAATTGTGTAGTTTTAAACGAAGACATTTCGACAGTATTACGCTGAATGCGCTTGTCCGAGTCTGAAGTATGAAGTGACAAGGGAGGTTCTACTTCCTCAAAGTAATGAACTTTAAACGAGTAGGATAATTGTACTCGATAAGAATTTAACAGCAAATGCTTTTAATCAGTACATGGCAGCTCGAAAACTTTGGGTCAGTTTTCTGAGTCCCCTGACGACGATAGGCGCTACCAATACAACTTGCTTCTTAAACGAGCACGAAATTCTGTAACACGAAGCTCAAAATTTTGGCCGTGAAGACTGTTGAAGAACAGATGCACGTCTAGTTGGCGCTCGAACCAACGAGCGTTAGGACCTCGTTCCAACGGACTTTTGAACAATTAGGTACTTGAATGTTTTCAACTTGATCGATTTCAGAGTGCGATTCCATAAATTAGTTGGATCTTTTTTTGGGCAAGTAAGTGCTTCGAGATTTTTAAAATGTTGTGCGACGTTGCTAATGAATACGACATTGTTGAACCTCTCCTCTCCGTTTTAGTCCTTTAATGCGAGCGTCAACTGTACTTCCAAAATGGAATCAAAATGTCTATATTCACGGCACTAGAGATTCAGAATCCATCCAAGGTAAACCCGTTGCGGTGGACAAATATTGATACCAGTACAAAATTCAGTTGAATAAATAGCAGAGTTACAGATAGGAACTATATACAGAATATAGCCTCACACAGAACACCAATAGCCTTAAACTAAACTGAATTCGATTGGTGTTTGTATTGCTTTGGCTTGCATGCACAGAAGACGATAAAATCACACTTAACAGACTATAATGTACACCACCGATGCTACCAGCCATCATTACGGTAACCTACATAACATCAATAAAATTTGTCGAGTCTCTTTAAATTCATTTACTTTATCGTGAAGAGAGACATCCAAGATGGAATTTTGCTTCTTTCCAGTTCTTTTAGCGAGAGTTCCGTCGCACATCGGGTGTATCCAGGGCAAAATTATTTACTGTGGAATTATGGCGTAATATTTCCACAGCCTAATTTTATGGTGCAACATTTGTCAGTTTATTTCCAATGTAAATGCGGCATAATATCTGTCAGTTTACTTTCAATGTAATACATAAAATGGCCTTTCAACACACATCACTGGAAATATTCGTAAGAAAACATTAATTAGAATGAACATTCTTTTTGTAATGGTAAATAAATATCACAACGCATTAGAATTCCATGCACTTTGCGTCAAAGACAGCGGGGGAGCTAGGTTTCCGACACATCAGTATGAGCTCGATAATGTCAAGTTTATCTCGCGACATGCGATTATCATGCATACACATGCGGAAAAAATTGTCATGCCATCTAAAATAAATTTCTACGGTCACCCAAGATAGACTACCGTAAGAAAAAATAAAAACCTGCAAAGACGACCACAGGGCTACCAGAACAATCGTAAATCAATGCTCTCTGACCCAAAGTAGCTTCCGTACCGAAATTTGAACCATTACATTTAAGGGACACGACAGGGAAAGTTAAAATTTCGTCGCCTACATGAACCAGGAATAATTCTTTCCTCTAATTTCGCATGGGAAGCACAGTTTTCATAAGTGAATTTCAGAAAAGATCCCGGGACTCGAAGAACTCCATTCTTTATAGACCAGATGTCATTGGTGAAGGCATGGAGTCACATTGAGGATAGAGCAAATGATTACAGACGTTGCAGATAGTAATAACAGAGGTTTGGGCAGGCAAACACTATCAACAAGAAATATTTGTCATATCAAAGAGAAAGACAAAGAAAATTACAATTGAAGCCGTGAAGGTAAATTAAAAGTTGATGAAACCAACTGATTATCTAGAAGTTTTACCATAATGCTGCTGAAACTATTTCTACAGTAGGAGCGAATATCTCAGACAAAAATAAACGAATTAACTGTCCCTGAAGAGCTGAAAACAATTTTGAACGATGAGTCTGTTGCACAGCACTCAGGATTCACTCCGCTATCCGACACTACTCACCAGAAAAAGTAGGAAAACGTGGAAGAAAGCTAAAAATGTATGATTTTATTATTATTAGCAAATATCAACCCAAGAGGTCACAAATTGTTGCTGATTCCGCGATAGGTAGAACAGAACCCTTCCCAGATTTCATTTCCTATGGTATGGAGAGAAAGGTATAAGACTGGGAAAAAAATCCTCAACCCTAAAGGACCAACTTATATTTCAAATGACCGAATTATTGCGTACAGTCGTTTACATTTTAAGCACTAGCGTGAACATTCTCCCTAGTTTTAACGAAACCGTAAGAGTTATGACTAAACTGCATTATTTCTATCGTCCACTTGAAATGACAGTTATCCTTTACGAGTTAACAAGAACTCATGTGATTCGGACAACTTGCAAATTAATATGATAAGAATCAAATAATATACCACAACCAAGGAGACCCACACAGATACGTTCTTTGTTAACTTCGGTGCGCTGGCAAACTGAAGAAAGAGCGCGCTGTACAGGTACATCCCACTTACCAGCGCCTTATGTAACATACGAACTGAAAACTGCTAGTTATTTAAACAATGCTTAAGTAATGATGATGCATGAACGTTCCATTTTCACTCTACTTCAACCCTTAAATGCACCGTGCATCATAAATGATGCAAACTAACAATCTGATGGAATAACGGGAAGTCGCGCCTTGTATCATATATGATACAGCTATTAATTTAGTTATTTAAATGGAAAAATTTTCAATCTAATTTGATTTATGAGTTTACGGGCTTATTATAATGTAAAATTGACCTCAAAATATGTTATTAATCCTTTAGATAAATGCGTGCATTTAAGGGTTAAATTCATGACTACTAAACGTAAAAGTGAGTACCGATTGTTCACTGCTACTTAACAGTAACGTCTGAACTTGAACGGGGAATGTACGAATAAATACGCAGTTCATGAGAATACAGAAAACTCCAGTACCAATGAATCTAGGTTTAGACCGAATGTAACCCCTTTCCCGGCAAGGACACATTGACTTGTTTTTACACAACTCGAACTTTTCAACTTTGAACGAATAAACTCGTCAAACCTATTAAAAAAATAATTTTAATACAAGTTTATTATACCGTCTTTACCCGCTTTCGATACAAACTATGAGCTCCCAAGTGAACTTGTACATCTCCAGTACATGAAGTCGTCTCAAAATTGCCCGTTTTAACCAGAAAAACTGCAGGGGAATGAGGTTACACGGGCAGTCACATAGTAGTGCTGTCAGCTGCCGATGGTACAATTATGAGCGTGGTGAGAAAGAAGGCGATAGGCAATAAGCGCCTTAGAGTCGAACTCACGCGTAATAAAAAGAAGAGAAAAATGAAAGCTTACCAGACCAAGAATTAAAAAGTACGTTCTTTGCATCAGTGCTACTAAGCCTAAGGATTTTAGTTAAGAGGTTGACTATTAGTAAGGCATATTAAAATATCCAATCATACGAGTATCCAATAAGTTTTGTACAATTAATGAAGAAATAAAGACGAGGAATAATTTATAGTTCTTTTTTCTTTGGTTAAATACTTTCAAATACGTTAAAAATTAAATATATTTTGCTGTGGAAGGGTTCTAGCAGCCGATTTAGAGTTTGGTATCTTAATTTAGCAGTGGAGTAGACATAAGAGCTGGCGTGAATATGAGTGGTGATGAAATGTTCCTGGGAGATAAGGATAGACAAATGAACATTAGGCTAAGCAGAAAGAAGATGTGAGAAATGAGATACTTAGGCTTTATCGCTGTACATGGCAGGTGAAAGAGCAGAAGAAGCCCAACATAAAAAATAGACAAAACCAGGCACATGGAGCGTTAAAATGGCACTTCTCAAGTGTCAGGTTCATTAAATGAGTACGAAAGTGGAAGTTAGGGTGATAATTTTTTCAGACCGTTTTGTATTCTGCGGAAGTAGTGTAGAAGAGAAAAAAAGGCGCTGCACATGAGATGAACGTTCGTCAGGAATGGCACAGATACTGTTTACAATGAAGAGGCACAACAAAAAAACAGATGAACTGTGAATTACCTCGTAAATTACAGTGTGAGGTACCTACCAAGGTGGATGAAGCATGCGGAGAGAGGGAACGAGTAGCGGCTGGAGATGAAAGCGATGGTGAGCTAGAGATAGAGGCCGGGCGCTGTAAGGTTAGATGTAGCGAAGAGCTCTGCATAACAGAAACATAAATAAATAGCTCGGTCAAGTGTATATGCTAGAGACTGTACGGAGCCGAAAGGGCATTTGATTATTTGTTTTGGCAGTCTCATTGTGATTGGTCCTCCACTCCAGCACCTCAGTCAAAAAGTACCGACTTGAAATAGGGACTCGCAATACGAACGGCGTGACAGAGATGTATCAGGGAGAGCTAACAAACCTTGCAAATGAATCGTGAACTCGAAAAAGTCCTCTAGTTACTAAGCCACGGGACTACGAGTGTCATAAGAAAAAGCAAGCAGTAATTGTTCGCCAAGTCTACAAGTTAAGAGTGATCGTCAAATGCGAAATGAAATCAAAGCGGCGGTATTTAAAACTACTGTCACTAAAAATAAATATGCGTTTAACGTGAAGCTTTGAAATAGGATGCTGTCTTGACTACAGCTTCACTTTTTACAGCACGCCTGTAACATGACTCACGCGTACAAAAAATAGACTAAAAGCTTCTTCGCACGATTATCTATATTTTCTAGCTCCCTTTACAGATTATTCGCTGTCCACAACTCGAGTACCCTCAGGATTTGAAGCCTCAGATACACAGGCTGGAAACCAGCTCTGCCGCTTGTGACTAGACATTGCAATTTACGTAAACTAGACACGCCGTTGAGTGAGTCGTGTCTACGGACATGAGCTAACGCGTGCGAGCCTTCAATTAAAATTGACCACGTCTACGTAAGTTCTCGTACGGCCTTGAGCCCAGCTTCTACCATTTTCGTAGCACACATAACTTGAAAAATTTACACTCCACGCTGTAAGAACACCCTTGAGAACACAAATAACTCATAAAAAGAAAACATAGTCGAGAAGTTACCATTTTTCAGTACACATAAAACGTCAGTACGGTCTCTCACAAAAAGACGCGAAAGAACAGCTAGAGCCAGACCCAGAAAAATAAGCATTCTTTAGGCCTTCCTTCTCCCTACGAAGAGAGGGATCAGGTATTGAGTGTTCCAGTAAGAGAGCCGAATTTGAATAGGGGGACACGCGAGTGTTCTGAAGTATGAAGGCGACCTTCCATCACGTTTTACTATCTGGAATTAATGCAATAGATTTTTAGTTTTTTTCTGGAATATTTGGAGCAGTTTACAACTGAGCAACACATTCTCATCGAGTAGACATTTCATTCAACTTCGGCGTCCTCTAGGGAACAAATTATATATTATAAGACTCATACCGTGTAAACGCAAAGACACTATTGATAAACTTCGAAATCGAACAAGATCACCAACAAAAAAATACAAGAAGAAAACAAATAAATATGCAGTAAATATTAACAATATTAAAATGCACCCACCAATATATTATAAAATTTCTTATTCTAAAATTATATAAAATCAAATGAGTGAAATATAGTGTAAACGAGTAATAAGAAAACAATTAACACAAACGGAGACGCACCTCGTCGTACAGAGCGTACAGCTTCTGGTACGAATATAACTAATGAATACCAACAAAAAAGTAACAAAAGTGGAAGAACTAGTTGTCATCACCCCTCTTACTATCGAGGTCTACCAGCGTACTTGTATGCAGTGTTAATAACTCACGAAAGTCAAATTACTGGATTAAATCTCTCAACACTGCTGTAAATTATCCATAGGGCCACTGGCCACGGCCCACCCAAATGTGCGAAGTATATTTTAATATACTGATAAAAACGGATACATGTTCAACGTAATGATAACCACAAACTGTTGTTCATTCAATGAAAACGCTCAAGTGCACAATCATGTCATGTTAGAGCATTGAACACAACGTACTAATACATGCTCCAACTTACCTTAAAATAATTATACTACTGAACACATATGATCATGCACCCTTTCTTTCTACGACTAGAAGATAGAAACGGCAATCCCGAGTGCGCATTATCTTGTGTGTGTTTTTCTGCATCAGTTTCGATACTGGACCCACTCCGTAAATTGTGGTGGTTGCTCACACAAAATATTTCCTAGGGAAATATCTATTATCATAAACGTTACGTGCAATCTCACCGGCAATAGAAATGTGCACAAAGTCTGCGTTAAAACTACGAGCTTACAGATCATGGATCTCTAAAACAACAATATAATCATTCTAAAGAAACATAGTCCCATACTTGGTCTTGTGATTCATTTTCTAAGTAGTCACGCAAATAAAACGCACAGCTGTAGCTTGGAGCACTCGTACCGCTGACAACTGGCAAACGGCAATGGCTATGTTCGATCATCAAAGAATGAATACATGGAAAAAATTATTGAAAGATAAAGCTCCATAAATAACCTTACAGCAATAATTACCAAAAATCCATTAACTTCAGAGGTGTCTTAAAATTAAAATTTTAACTTAAGATATGAATTAAAGTCTTTTCACGAGTCCTCTAAGTGCAAACGTCAAAGTTTCAGAAAGCCTACAAGCCTTCTTCGTAAGTTCTGCTACAAAGTTTGCATCAACTCACGGTCGTGGCAAGACGTCAAGGCAACAGGGATGGATAAGATGGCAAGAGCTACGGGCGAAGTTTCGATGTGGCACAAATTCTCAGCTTAGAACAGAGGCAAGTAGAAGTGTCTAAAACTGCATGACAATAATATAAACTGGGATGTTGGCAAGTGGAAATCGTACAGGGAAATGTGAATGTTTACGAGTGGATCTTTTCTCAGTCTAGAAACGTAAGAAATACAGATNCCCAGCAGTGTCACCATCGAGAACCGACTTCAAGGAACGAACGTAGGACTTTAACAAATAACTGAACAATAAAGGTAAAAATTATCAGAAATACTATCATTGAAAACAATAAATTAAAACCTCTTAAAAGCTTCACTAACGCTACGGTAAATAGCTGAACAAAATATAATGAAATGAAGCAGCTGTCATTAGAGCACAAAAGCTGAAGTGTTCCGCTCGCCGCCGTGTGTTTCTCACGTAAAGTTCAGGAAATTTATTCCTTAGCCTGAGAAAACGTAATGAAAATGGCACATGCAATAGCTGCCGCGGGGGTATCCTGAGAAAAATTCCGCTTTTTCAATAGCCACCACACAAACGAAAGCATTATTGTCACGAGACTATACCTCGAAATCAAAGAAACTGAGAGCCCGAAGCGGGATTTTCATTCTTAGCTAAATTCCGAAAACAAAAACGCATCACTGGCTGCGTAAAATGAGATGAACACAGAAAACTGCCAAAGAGGAGTTATCGGTACCGAAAGAAGTACGTTAACTCGAGAATCAAACTAAAACAAAAGCTTTGGAGAATGTGTAACGCACGCTCCGGGGCATTCGAGGCTTTTCAAGAGAGAACGACTAAATCTCTCAAAAGTTAGCATATACGTAAAATAAATCCCTGGTACTAAATAATTAGATTTAAGTCATAAAATACTGAGGAAATATGTGTAATATCAAAATCAGGAACTAAATACCATCAGTAATACTCTTCTATTCAATCGGTTGAACAAGCGAGAAAGCATTCACCTATTCAAGCAGTATTAACCTGACAAAGAGCACTGATTTGGTCAAAAAACACGACTCGAACTTCTGATCGAACATCACCCAGAATGAGGATGGTGGTGGAGGCTGTAACAGGCGAGCAGCACCACCATCAGGGTGAGCACGGACCAAATGACATGGACCTCGAGGAGCACCTGGTCCTCGGGATCCATAGCGTTGAGCCAGTTGAGGTCGTGAAGACTGTCAAGCCTGAGGTCATGCGTTGATGTGTTTTTCGGCGCACGGGGTCTCGTTGGGGGGAAGGTAGTGGAAGGTTGGTGAGTGGGAGTATCTCGGGGATGTGTGTAGGGTCGCTGGGCTGAGGTGCTGCTGCTTATGGAGAAGCCGGTGCTCAAAACGCTGTCAGAGGGTGACAAGGGTGTGGCTGCGGCAGCCGTTGTGGTGGCGGGCGTCGGTTTGTAAGCGTTCGGCGGAGGGTACTTGCTCTTATTCGTGGTGCCGTGCTGCGAGACCGGGATGGGTAGCGCTAACGATTTGGAAGCCGCCGCTGCTACAGCTATATCTGCTAAAGAATGATGAGAGGCAACATGGGCACTTGAGTGAGAATGGCTCGATTGATAAGCCGACTTATTTCCGGTAGATGTAGTAACCGGGTTAGCATTTCGGTCACAGGAATTAGAAGAATATCTTCCAGCAAATTCTTTAGCAGTGTAGTGAGACTGACGTACTCCGGCCACACTAGACGCACACCCGTGAGAGGGAATGTAATCAGCGGTTCCTTCATTACACACATCAAGGCCCTCATTTATAGACCCTCTAAGGCTATTACGACTCGAATAACTTTTTGTATAACTTCCAATACTGCCGTGCATGGTCTCAGAATGAGCACCGTGCGTACGAGACCGCTTTCTGCGGCGTACTCCTACTCCTTCGTTTTCACTGGACTCTTGGGTCAGGTTGGTGGTCTGCTCACTGGGGGACTTGTAGGACTCGGCAACGTGCCCCACACTATGCCACGGAGGCAAATGAGCTGTCAAAGACGCATCCATTCCACCAATGGTTGGGGCGTTCATCGAAGCGATATCAACGTCCGATTTATAGCGGTTACCCTTATTGCGCGATTCTTTGCTACTACCGTGACTGTTGCGCGAGTTGTGAGGAATTAGAGGAGTAGAATACCTGGTAAACTGAGGATGTGGATGGGTTGTAACTTTTGTCTGCTGAGGGATATTGTGTTCGTGAGGCTGTCGTTCAACGCTGAGCGGACTAAAGGCAGAAGTGGTGGCTGAGGGGAGATGATGAGAGAAGAGGTGAGGAGGGGGATGATGCATAAGAGGAGGAGAGTAAGGCGTATGGGTGATATGCAGTGGTGAATGGGTGATTTCAGCAGATGTATGGGGCAGAGGAGAAGTAACGTCTATGGAAGCTGGGTGATGGATCTGCGGCGAGTGAAGAAGAGGAGGAGAAACTTGAGGTACAGTAGGATGTTGAAGCAATGGTGGAGATGGAGGAAGCGTAGGGGCGTTTTGTGAAACAGGAACTTGCGGATCTAAGGGAGGGTATATGTTGATATCAAGTCCAGAAGGGTCGAGTCCTTGAAGAGTAGAAATGGTAGGACCATTGATGCCTTTAGCAGATAGTTCAGGGGTTTGTTTTAAGGGAAGACGGTCGGATATTGAGAAGACTCCATGGGGGACAGCGGCAGAAGCCACAGCACCAGCAGCGGCGGCAGCACCTTGAACATCAAACGCCTTGGAGTCGAGAGCTGCAACATCCTTGGCAGGATCTTTGTTGGCAGGTACGACACTATTTGACGTGTTGACGCAAGAATCAGCAGCTACATTGTTGTTGGCAACCACCCCGTCAGCACCTGGTTTGGCTTTAGCGGAAGCAGCGAGTTTGGCAGTGACGTCTGAGATGTCGTCCAACGCGTCGTCGCAGTAGAGCGTGACGCACAGGGACTGTGCTGCGGCGGCTGTCGCTCGTCGAGGAGGCAGGGGACTCCACGTGATGCTGGGAAGCACATGCACACCCGCGTCCGCAGTTACAGGATCTGCACAATCGGTCGGTTGAATGTGTTAATCGCAAGGAAAAAATACAAAAAAGCTACATGGGAAAACACCACCTGATGATGGGTAGCACATACACACCCGTGTCTGCAGTTACAAGCCTTGCACGGTCGAGTGAATACGTTAATTGCAAGAGAAATTCTCGAACATTCAAGCAAGCACCGACTCTAGTGTCTCCGAAACTGGAGCACCAATTTTTAAATCTGAGATTGGGAAAATATTATAAGTACAGATTTTAGTAGGGAATATATAGTTTCCACCACAGACTACTTACGTTTAACCTTTCTAATATGAGATGAGTCCATTTACTCAAGATTTCTCAAATAGATTTGATTAGATTATTCGTTAGTTCGAACAATGAAATAGTGTCAATAGCAAACCTGGAGTTCCTGTAGTTAAAGCTCGGTGCTGTCAGCACACACTGTGGCCGCCAAGGCATGAAGTGTGCACATGAGCAGGCACTTGACAAAAATACTGCACAACCTTATTTGTGAGCCATAATTCATAAATAAGTACAACGAAAACTAGATGCTCGAAAATTTTAACGGTATTTCTCAAAAAAGTAAATCAACCTACTCGGTACAAAATATGAACGAAAAATGTGATTGAAGATCGACTCGTACGAAAAAAAACTAATAAATACCGAATAAGAAGAAAAAAGAATTCAAAAACAGAGGTCTAGCATTAAAGGAAACAAAATCCAGTTAAAAAAACGAAGTTGATGAATTACAATAATATGTATCTTGTAAATAACTCACGCAGGATTACAATAATTACGCAGAGCAACCTCAAAGCATAATAAAAACAACAATGGCAAATTTCAAAGCCCATGCGCAAAAACAAAGATTGGAAAGAGAGCAAAAAGGAATAAATCAGAGAAGTATAACCTATCAATCTGAAAGAGTAAAAGAAAATAATGGGCACGTGGCAAGGACGCTTGAGCACAAAAATACGTAGGAAAAAAGATGAAAGCATAACACGAAGTGAACGAGAGGACACTAGGCAAAGATCCTAGAGCAGAGCAGACCAAGGAAGAAGAGAGGGCGCACCTGAGTCAGAGGCCAGGTGCTGCTCGTAGGTGGTGGAGGCCTGTCGGGTGGTCAGCACGTGGATGTTGCCAGCGGACGACCGGCCGCCCTTCGTCATACGGCCTCGCACGCTCACCTGCACACGCGTCACTTCAGTTCTACGTACTGACGCACCTCGACGTTTTCCCTCATACCAAGAATATACACGGATCTGACCATCGCAACGAGCCATTAATACGTGAGTTCCCTATTTTAAAATTCGATAGTTTTTAAGGTGACAGCTTACAACATTGAACTACCGAAGCAGCATAATTTCGACAGTTAACCTATACCGTACCATAGTGACGCGTGGGCTCAATGGTGCACTGGTACCGTGTTACGCTCACAACTGGCAAGGATTCAATTCCCGGCTGGAGCAAATTGATTTTCCCGGAACAACGGAGAGCTTCTATCAGAAAATGAAGCTTAAATCTCGCATTCCTCGCATCCCTCACGCGTCAGTGGGTATAAGGGATTGAAAACCAAACCTAACGATTTACTGTATATCAACTATGTTGGAATAAATGAAGATTTTTTCCGTATTTCCCCCCTTAGCACCCACACACTTACGGTTAGAGAAAGCACGATACGAGACAACACGGGCTGCGTCCCAAATTGATAAGCTCTCAATCGTCTTCCTCCCTCCTTCCATCCTTCCTTCTAGCTTCGAGCGCTCAGTCTTACGGCTCGTACTGGCATATTTTTACTCTTTTGTTTGATATTTTTGCGTCATCTATTCAAGACCTTAGTGTATCTTCCTAAAATATTCAACTTTATTATCTATTAAGCAGACACAATTTGTTCATATTAATCCCGAGACCACACCAAACATTACGCTGCATTCCATCCTCTCGGACCACTTGCAGTGGACATTTCGGATCTCGGACAGGCAAGAACTGAAATTCCTCCTCTTCCTCATACCTCACTAAAAAATCTGCTAACTCCCTGATTTGGTTCAAATATGGACAGCCTTTGACCCTTGCACCACTAAGCAGTAGTAGTATTAGTACTAAGATTACTGGCGCTGCGATAATATAGGACATATCGCATTCACAGAAGTGTTCGCATTTTACAGATTACTCAAGGTAAACTATTAAACAAAGTGTGACGTCTAACACAGGCTTACAACCTCAACAGATACACAAATTTCCAAAGCAAAAATACTACACAAGCGCAAAAGTAGAGAAGTCAAATTGGTCGTAACAAAGATTTCACATTCCACGGTTACCAGTCACAGCAAGAGCTTCACAGTTTCAGTAGATTAGAAAACTGGCAGAAGATTCTCAAATTTTCGCGCCATTCTCACTATTTCACAGTACAAATTTTGGCGATACAGAGAGCCGTACCCGCATGGGCCCCAGGCGCTGTGGCCCAGCCTAGATTTTTGAAAGAATGGCGCACAAAATGAGAAAAGATCTCAGGACTTCCATGTGGAAAGCCTATCATTTTAATTCTACCAGCATACCAAACAGCACAGCATCATCGTTGCGACAGGGAAGGCCGGAGAAGCTCGCACGCCGAGCAGCAGTGTGGTTTGAGCACTCAGCTCAGATATGCTTAACGGCTAAAGATAACTGATCTATAAGGTAACCGTGAGTTAGCCTGGTGTGGCCAATACGCAAACGGCATAATGAACAACTAAATTCAAGTACACGCAGCCAAATATACACTATAATATAAATAAAATGATAAACACCACCAAATAAATACACGTAAAACTTAGCCAAGAACTGACCTGAGTGACCTCATTAGCAGAGTAATGCATGACCTTGCTGCTACCGTCCGACTGCTTCACCCAGAGAGACCCAAACCAGTCTGAGAGCTTGGTCACTTCCCCTAGGAATATATTGGAGAGCAATGGTGAGGCCGCACCGCACACGCCCGAGTTGTCGTCATCCTTGTTGCCCTTGTCATGATGGTCGATGTTGTTGTTGTACCAGTTGTTGTTGTAGAAAGAAGGTTTGAGGGAGGAGGGTCAGCACCGTCAGTCGTGACGCTGACCAGCGCTCGTGCTGTTGCTGTTGTCCAAGTGGGAGTCGTTGAAGAGGTGCGCCACCTCGAGTCCGGTCGCTATCTCGAGCACGAGGGAGTGCAGCGTCGGGTGGCCCATGACATCGCCCTCTGGCAGGCTCGGTGAGCACCGCGGGTATTGGCTTCCTCCCTGAACAAGCATCCATACATTAATACGCTTATTAGATTTCATTCCCAGGATCACCCACGTTGGAGGGAAATTCTACTGACTTCTTCTGTGTTGTAAATTTTATTTCCCAAGCTTTCAGGTTATTGAACATCGCTCGTCTTTAAGGGTGACAAAATGTACAATCACTGGAGCTAAGAACATCTAACCCGTACTCGTGCACCTTCCTTTGCCCATCCGTTCTCTCCTTCCTTGTATCACGCTTAAAATATAAAAATATTCGTGGCACTCAAAATCATTATATTAATACGCTTGTATCTCCCTCCCTTTTTTTCTACGCATCACGTTTTCTAATAATTAGACAGGTAAAAATGAGTAGCACATAAAATGAACAATAAATTTGAATTGACGTCCGTATCCAAGGTACGGATGCATACTGCATCAGCGACACTTTATCTTTATCAAATAAAAACTTTCAAAATAAAAGCTTATCATATGTATAAGAATGGTTTTAGCATAAATAGGATCCGCTCAAGCGACTAAAAACCATGGGATTACCACAGGTCCAGTTAGTAATCATGATTCGATTAGAGAAGTTACCTGAGTAACGCTGCAGTCGAAATACCCACAACGTTCTCTTGGCAAAGAAAGCGGGACACACAAGCGTTCACAAGGGATGAGACGACACGTTCTACACTTGATAGCACTGCAACACCGCGTTCTAAACTCTATCTCATAAGGCATGTAGTTATAAACATTATTATCAATTAGATAGTTCAACACTCCCAAGCTAAATCAGAGGCGATCCCAAGAGAGCGAAAAGAAAAGATCATTTAGAATGAACCGTGGGCAACGTGGAATCTACCAACAGATGCATTCCTACACAGGATTCCATGAACATAAACAACAGGTTCAGAAGGGAAGTGCGCACGAAAGATAGAAGTCCCGTAGGCTTATTTATTGCTGACGTAACCCAACAGTCCCATGCATACAATAGACAAACCTAAATAACTTAATTTTGTTATTTATCTTATGCCCCTGCGGGAATTAAAAGCACTAACTGGGTGCATTCATTTACTCACCGAAGCTTTTATATGCTTAAGCTGTGTGCGTTTTCCGGGGTGAAAACGTACACAGCTCAAGACCTCCTAAAACGCACACAGCTCAAGACCTCCTAAAACGCACACAGCTCAAGACCTCCTATAACACAAACTTCTCATGGCCTCCTGAAAACACACGCTGTTCATGCGTGCGAAATATTAGGTAAATAAATGAATAAACCCAGTTGGCATTTTAATTGTATACCTTACGTGACGGACACTGGGCGTCTCATATTCTAACAAATTAGAAACCATAGAATATACTTGATACTATTTAATAATGATAACTAGTAGGCTCGAAGAGCGCGAACTATCAATGGGAAGAACTTCAGCTGAGTTATTATGGAGAGCATAGGCGAAATCAGAGGCCAATAATTCGGGATACAAGAAGAGTGAGAAAAGAAGTTCGTTATTCACAAATGACACCTCATCTAGTAAGTACAGTAGCACATCTGAAGTTGTGGTCATGAGCAGAAGGACTCATTAACTCTTTAACGAGTTATACCGAAAAAACCGGCGGTGCATTCACACGGACTGTGAAATTGACATAGACCGTATGCATGCAACGACCACGAATATTCTCGGGATAATTCATAAAGGAGCAAATATGATGCAAACAGGTGATTGTTAAGCTAGAAAATTTCATAAGAAAACTTTCCTAAGTTTATCCATTAAGCAGGAATGATTAGACCTTGAAGAATTGTGAAAACAGCTTTGTTAAAAAAAATTAGTTTGGACATGAGAGTCTGAAAAAAAAACTACATTCAAGTGAAGCAATGTAACAGTAAATTGGCTTGAATTCCTCGTGGTGCGCACCTTCGTACCAAGCAACAAGCAGTTTATGGGTTGACTGGCAACTGGCTGGCTAGGTTTTCATCTCATGGCTTCATGAATTAAATTTTTTTTTATAATTTTCCTCTCATGAAATGACAAAAGACTGCACACAAACTATAAGGAGATCGTACACAAATCAAACAAATCTAGCAGAAATTAAATGAAGCTAAACTTTACTAGTATCCTCGTCATAAAAGTAACTCATAGTTTAACACGCCTAATATAAATTCAGTTTCAATTTCTCGAAAGTACTTCCAATCACACATTCGAACACATCAGAAAATCCTATCCCTCCTCACATTTTTGCCTAAGCTGAATGACCCAGCTTCAAGGAGTGTTAATGTGAGATAAAATTTTCAGGAATGACACCAGTTTCCCCTTTAATGCAGCAAGCAGAACCCAACCTTGAAGGCTCGGTGAGCTCTAAGGACTGTGGCGCAGAAGATGAAGCGCAGGGTCAATAACCGCAGGAAGTCGTCGCTGAAGAACTGAATGTAGGCCGGGTCTGCACAGGAACTATACGTTACTGCACACACTTATGGTCAGGAGAAGTAGTAGTTGTAGTGGTAACATAGTTTGCTAGTGCAAACTTTGACGAATATTCAACGAATGCAACGAATATTTTATTAAATAACACCCCAGTCAAGTACATCCAAGTGAGCTTGTGGTCAGAATATAATAAAAACACTTCTGTCATTGATAAGCTACAGAATTTGACAACTAAAATTCACTAGTACATATTAATTGGAAACGAACAGACCTAAAGGATTGACAAAATAAATATGAGAATGTTTTATCTGGTTTGCCTGTCCATGAGAGAACTATGAACATTCTTCGTTTTCGATATATTGAATTGTAAAAGTTATAAGTCTAGAAAAATGTTTTAGTCTCTGCAACGCGTCATGCATAGTTTTATTCTGCCCAAGAATCACTTTTGGTGAGGCACTAGACCTTCATTGGCGTATGTGGATATTTTGAACACTTTCCTATAATAATTCTAATTCTGTAATTAAGTTCATGTAATCAAATGAGCTTCCATGACCTACGACTCTAAAGACCACCCCCCTATAATAACAAATAGACCCTACTCAGGTTTGAGATTCAACATCTGAAAAACGATGAATGTTCGCATTTTTGCTCATTCCTGGAAAGGTCCTTTTGGTGTTTTATGTCTAATGTCTACTGTCAGAGTCTCTACCATCAGTTTTCGTACGTCAGGTATCTTATAAGAAATTTTTATCTCTTAGGTTAACAAGTACGCAAAAGAACATGCAACGAGCATTAACATAATCTAAATTTTGTCGTAATTCTGTTACCCAAATAACGTTTCACTAAGCACGTTGTAAGCCAGAATACAGGCCACATAAAAACATGCTCTCTATCAAGAAAAAGCTTTTTTTCAACTCTCGGATGCATTAATCCTAAAAGGACCACTGTCATTCCTGAGATACTAGGAATAATAAAATTGAGTCTTGAGTTTTTATTAATTTAAACCTAGGCTGAATGTGCACACACGTGCATCAAATATGAACAACCACTCACGCTGTTTTTCGTTCATATAAAACATAAGTTGGCTCTTATAGGGTGAAAAGTACGTTTCATAAGGCTGCAGTAATCTTTTCGCACAAAGCGTGCAGCAGTCTTACTGCAAAAATAATTAGGGCATTAAGAAACAAGCGACTGACTAACATGGTGGGACAGGGTCAAAAGACAAGCGACTGACCAACATGACGGGTTCAGGGTCAAAAGACAAGCGACTGACCAACATGGCGGGTTCAGGGTCAAAAGACAAGCGACTGACCAACATTGCGGGATCAGGGTCAAAGGACAAGCGACTGACCAACATGACGGGATCAGGGTCAAAGGACAAGCGACTGACCAACATTGCGGGATCTGCTAACAAGTCTGGAGGCCTCTGCAATGAAGCGGTCGACGAGGGCCTGGCACTTCTCCCAGAGCAGCATGGGCACGTCGCACACGGAGCTCACCAGACACAGGCCCATCAGCGGGCAGTGCAGGAACAGAGTGAACAAGTTCCCGCGCTGGTGCTCCTCTGAGACAAATGTGTGAGCTACGTTAGCGGTTGATGTGAAGGCATTTCACATTCATCCTTTGTTTGTCAGTCAAGTAACTAAGGATACAAAAACTTGATTTCTTCATTTATCTATCAACTCAAAGAATGGGACGAGGGGCGTTTCTATCTACGCAACTCATGCTGAGGGGAGGATGGTTAGGGGCCGCTACAGAGCAGGGGGTGAAATTATCATTTTAAATTACCAACAGCTTACGTCAGTGGGATACCTGCCTAGTGAATTCCTTCCAATTTAGGGTAATGCTTAATTCGTATAAGGAGTTTCTTCATCATTTTCTCCCCTCACTGGTACCCATAAATAGTGTACTTAAACTCAAGCCGAAATATTCAACACCATTTTCCTACGTTTCCCAAGACGTCTGCTGATCGACCGGCTTTTTTTAGTAATTACCCACAAATTCACAAAGTAATTAGGAGACATTTGCGCGACGCATTACCTGCACATCTTCCTTTCCCAATGCACTGTATTGAAATGAAAATGTTGTAGATGAGAGCATTAGCATTAGCAGGGGTACATGAAGGAATCGCATCAACAGCGAGGGACCCGACGCCGAGCAGATGAGGATTATACAGTAAAGTTAGCTCTAGGTTAGTGACAACACACTATGGACCTACGAAGTGTGGTCATAAAAACAAAGGCTGAAGGGGGAGCTGCACGGAGAAGCAAGTCGCAATTTCAGAAAATGATGGTAGGAGAAAAACATTTTCTAAAAATCCGAACTTGTGAAGTGACTACGGGTTAATGATTCGAGCATAATTTTGTGTACGTAGCTAGTTTTGACGTGAAGTTTGCATTTTGATACTAGTACCGCACTCTAAGCATTATTCATCTTGCTCACTACCGTCTCTGTTTACATCAGGCACGCAGGATTTTGCAGCGACAAGTTAAATTGACCGCTTAATTTCAGTTCACAAAATATGCTCAAATGAATTTCACAGTAAAGCGTTCGAGACCTTTCGCAAGATCCGTGGGCTCGCTTATCACAAAGGCAGTCTTTGAAGATAATGTGGAACTGCGATTGCACTGCAGTAAAAAGTCAAGTCCACTTACAATAATAAATTAAAGAACGCCATTCAATCCTCACGCTGACCATAACAAACAAATTGATATGCGGTATAAAACAATGGCCACAATGAGTTGACTATTTAGAGGTTGTTATGTTCCCAGTAGTACAATGTTGTGCGAGTAATGGAATGACACCAGTTAATACCTTGGAACTGGTGTGGGGATGAAATGACACCCGTTAATACCTCGGAACTGATGCGAGGATGAAATGACACCAGATAATACCTAAAAATGGTTGGGATGAAATGATGCCAGTGAATACCTCGGGACTGATGTGAGGATGAAATGACACCGGTTAATACCTCAGAACTGTGGGGCTGAAATGACAAGTTAATACCTTGGTGTGGGGATGAATGACGCCAGTTAATACCTAAGAACTGAGGGGATGAAATGACGCGAGTAAATACCTTGGAACTGGTGTGGGGAGTCTTGGGGCGACATCAGGACCACAAGAGGCTGGCCAAACATGGGGGTGAGGTTACCAAACACGCTGCTGTTGTCAGAGTCCACCAACACGAACAGCGGCTTACGAGTGAAGGAGCTCAGGTCTCCGGGGTAGAAGCAGTGGAGATCCCGCAGCATGACTCCCCCAACTCCACCCTCACCTGGTATTGTTACATTCAAATAAATTTGTAATAATAAGTTCACCAACTCCACTAATATCTAGCATGGTTATACACAAGTAGTAGTGGTGGTAATGATAGCAGCGCTTCAGTAACTCCGACTATCTCGCACCGAAAGAGTAGGAACCATTTAGTATGGACTTACGAGAACGGGGAATCTATGCACAAGGNGCACGAAAGATAGAAGTCCCGAAGGCCTATCTAAATCTGCAGTAGCCTAGCAGTGCTCCCTTAAGGGCACTAGTCTCCATAGCGTATGATAGACAAATCAAACTAACTTACCCGTACTGTCAATAGCCAATCCTATGCCGTCTGAGCGGTATATTCAGGTCATCAAGAGCATAGAAAGGTCTCTTGATTTCAAAAACTGTTTCAAGTGTTTTTTCAATGAAC
>VOMN01013363.1:0-11252 GCA_014899125.1 Orchestia grillus
CCAAGTCACCGATGTTCAGTCATATTCAGTCGACTCGGAAATAAAGAGAAGTCTGAGGGTTGGACCGCCATAGTTGGCGACAAACCAATCGCTACAATGCCATTGGGTTATTTTCTCATTTTAAATTTGTTGTACAACGGGGGTTTTATTCTTTTATTATTGCTAACTTTAGGCGTGAGCATCGCAGTACGTGGGCCCAACCGACCGAACATTTGACGTGATTTTTCCGGACAATGTTGACCGTAGCCATCCCACAAACGGGTTTCTCGGATATCCTATTCATTCTCACACACGTCAGCTTTGTACAAATCAAACCTTTGACCATATCATTAGCATTAATAAATTGTAAATCTTAGACTCCTTCTCAACTACCTGTGAACTCTGAATTCTGAAATCTGTGCATATCAAAAAGCTGAAATGCTCCATCACTGAAAAGCAGCGCGCGTTCCCTTTCAAAATCTTTGACCATCAACTGCTGCGTATCATTTTGAGGTTGTTTTTATTAAACTCTCAGTAGTTTTTGTGATTAGTTTTGAGGCAAGTGTCTCTTTTTCTTGCTTCCAGATATTATATTGAAAATGAGCGAAAGCTAGAAACGTTCAAGTTGAATTTTTGAGATTTCTTCTCCACATCATTTTTATGTAATTTAACTCGCTACTCCAATTTAGTTATACAGAAAGTACGAGAACGTATTCAAGGGATTTTTAAAATTAATTCATATTTGCTTCAGCTCGTCGTATTTTAGCTATGAATAACGCACAATAATGAATGAAAATTAATATCTTGCTTCGAGAAAATCGGAAGGCCTTATTATCGTTTAGCCAAAGTGCGTTCTTTTAAATGGGCCCGTGCTGGTAAAATTACGATAAGTTAAAGGGGCCTGTATTGGTAAGTTTACGGTAAGTTAAAGGGGCCTGCATTTGTAAGTTTAGCACGAACGCTGATGTTTTGTACAAATGTGGGTGTTTGAGAGACAACTTGAGTTTTCCTTTCATAATAACTTATTGTAGCACCCTTTTGTGCCTTTTTATGTTTTTTGCTATGGTAACTCGGTACAGATCGTGGTAAAGAACCTTTATTAATTCCAAATAAGCGTTTTACTGTTGGGTTTTCAATGCCTTACAACTACTGGCGTGGTGAGGGATGTGAGGAATGTATGGTTCAAGCATTCTTTTCCAAGGGAAGAACTCCGTGGTCACGTGAAATACCTCGCCTAAGCCGGGTTCGAACCCTGAACGTCCCGGCTGCGAGGCCATCACGCTAACCAGTACGCCATGGAGCCCACAACGAGGGGAATATTCCATGAGCAACTAGTCGCAGGTTAGGGCACCCGATGATCCTGCCTGCAGAAACATCCAACTCGAAATTAGTTTACATTCATAAACCGAAGAAGATGCTCACAGAAGCAACACCGAGATGTCTCATGGCATGGAGATTCTCATCCAACCGACAGGGAAGTGAGAAGTGAGCTTGTGTCTACATTTTAGCGCTTCGGAAATCATTCGAAATGTTACACCGACTGTAATTCATCACAAAAAGATATTGTTTCGATTATTTATTATCTGTGATTAGTTTATGATATAATATTTTTTGAGTTCAGTTGGTAAGATGGCGACATAAAATTAAGACGTACGTCATTTGATACAACCTTGAGATGTCACAAACTTTGATTCATCAATGCAACAACAATTTGTAAGATAGACCGTAACACGAAGTAAAGGCCGCAGACAGGCACTATTTCCATCTCTCCAACCCCACCAAGGTGAGCATAGTCTGCGGAAGTGACCAAGTTCCACCTTTTAGTGAACACAAATGTGGAGCAACTGAGAACCTTGATCCCAGACACCAGTTTATATAATTCACCACCGCGAAGTCCGTGTGTGTGATTGCTTTCCATCGCCATAGCTACACGCAAAGCACCAACTCAGCCAGCGCTGTCAGAACTACACAAATGTTTGAAAAATCAGACGGTAATTCCATAGAGACGAAGAGTAATGCGACGTTGTTTTCAGTTAACGCGATGTTTCTTTACATTAATTTGTTAATCTTCAATCTAGTGACATTGTTCGATAAGTACTTTTTTCGTCTACTTTTTAAACTTTCTCTTTACATATTTTATATTTTTTAAATCTGTTTTTTCTGTTACTTGTTCAAATTGTTTTAGCGACGCGTTAGTGAGTGGCTTACTTTGACGTGGCGGCTTTGACATGAACAAGGAACAGTTAATCCCGACTGGACCTTCAGGGACGATCCCAGTATTTACACAACTGTGGTTCTGTCATTTTTGGAAGATTCTTTATCGCCGTATTTGAATATAAAGCTTCAAAGAAGTATACAATCATGTCTCAAAAAGAATAAATATACACGATCCACATGCCTTATTGGACCGAGTAACAGCTTCTCCCTGTTACTTGGAGCATCGACAAAATGTTTATAAATGAGAATACAGCTACAACAAAACAAAAATAATTCTACTTCGCTTGACGAAAAAAGTAGAATTTTTCTTCACTTATGCAATTTATCTCCAACATATAGCGTTCTTGGTACATTTTTTCATTTTGGTTGTCAGATTATATTTAATTTGCTCGGCTTCTCCTGATACAATATCAGATACAGCAATATAGCTAATACATATATACAATATCAGATACAACAACGTAGGTAATACACCTAATGATCGTGCAGTTCAGTGGGGCGAAAATTATAAGCCGAATCATTTTGGAAAATCGTGACTTGTTCCCAATGCCAAGTTGAGCTGAAAATAAATTATAAATTACGGCCCTGAATGCTGTGCGACTGTGATCGCGTGAGGGTATAAAAATGTTGTCATGATTTCTTGGACTTTATTATCTATGCATATTTTCGTACAATGAATAAAACATATTTGAAAATTTGTCTGATCCACATAAAGGGATTTTTATTCATGTGTTCCAAGTTGCGTTGAACGATAAGTTAAAATGAGAAAACTTCTAAGTGCTTTGTTAAAAATGGCTTCACTTAAAATGTTAACTATTTTATCAGTTCAAAGAGCAGAGACCACACCGAACGCTAAGATTTATTGGATTATTTAATAACGTATAACTGAAGAAAGTAATGTAGTCCTGAAATCTTCTGTCGGGAATCTCGAAACGGTAAAAATCTGCCGGCCACATTTGCTGCGCAGAACGTATGTAGAATTTATCTGCCTTGGCTCGGCAAATGCTAGTCAATATTCAATCAAGAGAGCCAGTCAATCGAGTAATTATCCGCCCTGGCTTAATCTCCCTGAAAGTGATATTGAGCGACCTGTATAAGTATGGTCCGGAAAAAATACATTGCTGTGGTTGAGCCACAAGTATGGTCCTGAAAAAATACATTGCTGTGGTTGACCCAGTATGATGTGATCATTTGTGTGTGATAGAGAGCCTAAAACCAGTACAAATTTAAACACCACATTCGTTGTGTGTGATAGAAGCTAATACCATTACAGATTTACACACCACATTATTGACTGTGTTCACCAACTCCTGAAAGCGTGGAACAAACTAATGTAACACACCGGAACGTTTACATACATAGAACGTGAACTTTGCATTTCATGAGGGCGCAATATTGTCAATAAAGTTGTTCAACCGTAATGGATCCAGAACTGAGCCTTGGAGAACACCAAGAAAAATCGGTTGAGTATCCAACTTTTCATATTTGCATGCTACGACCTGAATCTCTCGGAAAATGTATTAATTGATCTAAACTACACGTTCACCTTATAGAGTCAAACAGATGTAATTCTTTCAGCTCATATTTTGACCGACGGTATTTAACGCCTAAACGCGGAATGTAGGTGAAATACCGCTGAAGAGATTAAATCTTGCTTACTTTATGTATCACTTCTCTTTTAATCGTAATTTTGATTGTGCCAAATACTGAATGCATTTAGTATATTTACAGTCAGTTATTTACTCCATCGGTTTTGAAAGGTGAATGAAATGCATTAATTCTTCACAAGAAACTTCATGAAAAGTACTATTGTAAATTCAACGGATGTAACCTATTCTCGATTTATACGTGGATATCGCCTTAACTTATTTTATATTGGGAATGTAAGTTCAAATACCCCAGATTAGTTGAGTAAATGAAATGAGAGCGTGGAAAAATATAATCGATTAATCATAGGTGAGTGGAATTTAACCGTAACGATGTGACGCATTCAAAAATAATTAATGGCTTACGTGTTTCACGAAGGTACACTGACGTAAGAAAACATGGTTTTGAAGCTCTTTTTCCGTATGAGGGCGGGCTCGAGTTTGGGTGTTCGTTGACTAGTGTAAAAATTTGAACACCATTACGGTACCTGTAGAAAATGTATAAAAAGCTCGTACCCCGACGTCAGGGCTACATTGTTCACTATGTCTCAAACATTATTCATTGAAGAGTAATGAATCTTGAACATGCTTTTAACATCACGTATGAAAATTGGAACATAAAATTTAAGATTTTGTATCAAAGACGATAAAATATCTACAAAATTATTAAAAAGACATGGAATAAAAAATTATTTGAAGTGATCTATTTCTTATTAAATTGCATATATACATGCTCAATTAAATCATTAGCAATTTAAATGCATGATTATACAACATAAATTACTTACAGACATCTTCTTGAGTCTTCGGTAATAGAGTTCGTCAAGGCTTAACTTTATTTTTCTCTTGTGTTTTAATTCGGAACAGTAAGCCCCGACCACCATCTCCACGTCAGAGGAAATGGCCACCAGCATTCGATTAGATTTGATTCGATTTAATGAATACCAAGCCGTGCGCTTGCCAGAATGAATATTTAATGCCAATCGAAAAAGTTCATTTTGAAGATGCAGGCATCATGCAACACGCGCTTTGCAACACATTTGCGATTGTCGCCTCTGGATTTTTCAGTTCTAACATTAAATTATAATTTAATGATGGAATTGAAAATTACTTCGGCTATCGATCCCGCCGATGTTCATTACTACCTTTGCACCAGCTGGCGATGGGCCAGCATGTATACTGGCCTGAATACTGACCCGTACTCTGATCTGTATACTGACTTGTATATTGGACTGCCTCCTGGCTTATATGTCACCCTGTATGCCGATCTGTATACCACCCTGTACACTGGCTGGCACACTCTCTGTTCACTGGCCTGCATATTGGTCTCAACGTGACATTTACACCTATTTTCAAAGTCGTAGTCTTAATGATGGAAAAACAATGTGATCCACACCTGTATATGACAGGTTTTCAGAATCAACAATTTTTATTGTTTTATCTTTTCACTTTGTAGAATTTGGAATAGATTAGAGTTTTTATACAATTTTGTAGTTTATCGATGTATGAAAGAATCAACAGTATACCATCTTTGCACTGTAATTACTATGTTGAGAGATATTATCACACTTTACTTTTCGTGCTTAAGAGCAAATTTAGAACCCCGATTCAAAGTTTTAACGCGACTTCCACTCGTAACATTTAGATTGTAGTCATGCAAATCCCGATTAGAAGGTCCATTGTGACTTTTATGTTTTAATTTTAAGAGTGTAATTTTATTAATTGAAAAACCGAAAGGTATATACTTGTATGTGACCAACTTCGGAATAAACGTTTTTCCTTTCTTTCCATCATATACCGGTCTGTAAGGCAATGACAAAACAGAAGTCAGTAACAGAAGTCAGTATACCAGCCTGTATACTGGCCTGTATATCAGTATGAAGACCTGTTATAGTAAAGTTTGACCCCATTAAGATAAGTAAGGCGCAACTGTCACTTGAATTTGAAACTTTTGCTTCAAGAATGTCCGGGTGGGTTGGAGTGACTGCTGAACTGTCGCTGTGAGAGCCTGAGGTGTGGCTGCTCTGCCGAGAAAGAGTTCCCGACGACTTGGACTGCATTAGTGTATTGGAGTATTGTTCTCCCGATATTAGATACGTTGAATAAAATATTTCGCTATAATTCAAATCTAATGCATTGGAATTTGCTGAAGCGGAGTGAAATGGACAGAATAAAAGCAAGAAAAGGGGTAAATCGAGGAAAACAAAACGTAGACTTGAGTGATTAATTTACAGCTCCAGAAAATAGATTCTGCATACCCTAAGCAAAAGAGGAATGCAATAGAGAACAAGAACTATGACAACACAAGAAAGAGAGAATCTGTTCTTATGACAGAATACAATTATAAATAGAAAAAAAAGCAACATGAGTGAAGAAGAAACGCATATCTTGAAAGTTCCAGCATCTGATAACTCTGATGGAGCTGCGGTTTCAATGCGAAGTAAAAATACGAGCGTCGTGGCCGATTGGATGCAATTCAATATTGGCTGAACCAGGTCGACAAAAATAATAAATCATACGAAGGCGTAAATACGACATGGGATCTACTCACGTATTCACATCGGTAGGAATAGCACTAGGTAAATTTCAGAGGAAAAGAATATGACTGCGTGGCAATTTGGTACCGATATAACTGCTCTAGCAGACAGCTCCAATCGCGATTCCCATGCGGGCACCACGTGGATCAATAGGATTCCCCTGGGTTCCATGGGCATTTGCCTGGGGTAGCAATGGGATAAAGATTTATTTGAATCAATTTGATGAATACTAAGCCGATTCTGCAGGGTACTGTTGGCCTCCGCCTACGGTAGCAATGAGCTAAAGGTTGATGGCCCAATATAACTGGATTTACTCTGTGATTTAAATTTGGACTTGAGGCGGATTATCAACCATGGGGCTTCACTTGGTTGCGACAACAATATCCCATTGCTAACCATCATCTAGTAGTTGAACATTTCCTGTCGAGTTTTCTAATTCTTTATCGGTGTCTACTCGGGTGCAGGTAAGAGTTGTGGTGTGGTATTATTGTACAGGTGTAGCTGCAGGTACGGGTTGTGGCGTAGTATTCTGGTACAGATGTAGCTCTAGGTCCGGCCTATGATGTGGTATTCTGGTACAGATGTAGCAGCTGGTACGGGCTGCCCTGCAAGACACTCCTCAGGCTGCTTTAGGTCCTTGACTCCCTGAACAGGTGAGGTAATCAGGTGAGTCAGGTGATCAGTGACTCAGGTGATCACGTGAGTCAGGCGATCGGGTGAGTTAGGTAACCCGGTAAATCAAGTGACCAGGTGAGTCACCTGATTCTACGACGAGGCCCCTTTACTTTTTGTCTATACGGATTACTGTAGAAAACACATCGCCAAATAACATCCCACATGAGAATTTGAAGTTTAAGCTTTCTTTTTCAAGAGAAGCCCTTCCTGGTTCTGTAAAAATTCAGTTTTGCCTCAGCCGGGAGTCGAACTCTGACTTCCCAACTGTGAGCCTGACACGGTACCAGTACGCCACGGAGCCCTTTGACTAGGCTCTGAGTATACATGCATTTAAATTTTACTGATTGAGATTGGTCACTAAGCCACTATCTTTTCTATGCAATGAACTTGCTGGGAATTTTGGGAAACTGCATATAAAAGACTAACATTACTTTATGCTCTTGTATCAAGTTATGCCTGTGTGGATCAGGTTCGTCGAAGAAGGGCCATTTTTAACTTTTTAACACAACATTTTAGCATGTGACCAAATTTTTTGAGCTCTTTGGGAAAAAAGTTTCAATTCGGCCTCATGATGGATAAATAAAAAATAAGGCATTTGAACAGATTTATAACTAATAAGATCGGGGATTGGTTTAATGCATCATCTCATAGGAGCTTCATCGAGATTGAGTGGTATGGGTGATAAAAAAAAGAACCTTTATTAATTCCACGTTTTACCGTTGGGTTTTCAACGCCTTACAACTAAATGGCGTGGTGAGGGATGTGAGGAACGTGTGGCTTAAACTTCCTTGTCCAAGGAAGTACTCCTTTCTTACGTGAAAATGCCTCGACGACTGAGCCGAGATTTGAACCAAGGTCCACTCGGTTACGAGGCCATCACGCTAGCAGCACGCCATGTAGCCAATAACCCTCAAAATAAGGCCGATTATTAAAATAGAATTTGAAAAATATTGCTATGTCTTCTGTCTTATCAATATTTTCAACACTTGATCTATATTTTTGAATAACTCTGCTTGTTCCATTATGTATGTAAATATTAAGATGGAATGATCAAACACTAAAATTTCTGGTAATGCGGATCAATGGTCGGATATGTGTTGCTAAGGTGATTATTTTGTTTTGGTCTTGCGTTTACGATAAGCTGATAACGTTGAGAAGTTGAAGATAAGATATATCATAAAGGAGTACACGTCGCTCAGCTTAGTAGGAATCTGAGTTGTAAACTGTAAAATAAGTGGTCATAATGACACTTTTATTTAAGGGTAGAGTCGCCATCGTTACCGGGGCAGGCAATGGTGAGTTTAGAGTATTTCCGATGTTTTTGTAGTACTAGGGGCTTGTGGTGATTTATCAAACCCTGGCACCATTTATGTGTTGACTAGTTAGACCAGAAGGTTTGAATGTTTCAATTTTCTCCGATTTATTCAGTAACGTGCATACTAAGCTTAAAACGATAGCAGTGTATTTCTTATTTGACCTCCATTGTAGATAAGCTCTGGTAAAGAGGTATATCATCATCCCAAGTACAGGGTGTTCTGGAAAAACTGGGCCCGTGTGAATCCTATATAAATATTTTGTTTTAAAGTAATAATTAAAACCTATGTACAATTAGAAAGAGAATACTTTGGAAATTATTTATGTATGACTGTAATCACTGTATCTATGATACATATCGCTAAATATGAGAATCATCTTAATATTTTTTCTTTATCATTAATGATTTTTCAAATGTTATTTTAAAAACCTAATTTAAAGTTATAAAGTCTCATAAATATTCTTTTTCAAATGAAGTATAGTTTTTAATTATTACTTTGAAGACAAAATATTTTTTCTGAATTTGCAGGGTCCTGTCTTTTTTGAACAGCCTGTATAAGTATTGGCCTGCACTACACCAGCACAGAGTATACCCAGTATTTGCTTAGTTGGAGAGATTGAATTTTGAATTGATTTGTCAATTTTTTGTATCTTTTTGTCAAAAATTTAAAATCTGTATCTAAATTTTTTCTATGTAACTTGATCTTTATTATAGCTCAAATTAATTTTTTTATTATGTGTAGGCAATACACACCACATGTATAGATTTTAAAACTTTTTGTTAAGATACAATTTGTTTTCCTAGCTGTGGGTGAAACTGATGCTTCTTTAGGGTTACACTCTCATTGCAGGCACTGATTTTCACATTACCACGTAGTACTTCTCTTGGAAAAGAAAGCTTAAACCACACATTCCTCACATCCCTCACTTGTCAGTAGTTGTACTTAAAAGGCATTGAAAACCCAATGGTAAAACGTGTTGGAATTAATAAAGATACCTTCTCTAATAATACCGCATCATCATGTGGGGGCTGTTCGGGATATCTGGTGCAACTTGTGATTAGTAGCCCACACTGGACAATGAAAACTGAAGGGCCTAAATTTTACAGAATTTCTCAAATTTAAAATTTGGCATAACAGTTAAATATTTTTATTATGTAGTTTGTTTAGGTAACATTCAAGTGAATTTGTAATAACATTTAAAAAACCTAAGAAAAGCTATATTTTGAATATTTTCTAAAGTTAGTCCAACTAAGGACTGGGAAGTTAAATTTAAAGGATCAAAGACCAAAGGTTTTTGATGTTGTATGTAGATAAAAGTTGTGTGTAGAATTTCACTTTCAGAAATTGCCTGCCTCTTGCCAAAAAATGACCATTTCTGCAAGTGAGGGTAATTCAGGATGCATGACAAAACATGTTTGATAAATATCTTTGTCCATCATGTGAGCTTACATGTCTATAAAACTGAAATTTTTATTATTGTTTCAAATGATTAGTATTTACACTTATTTCTGCCCACACAAACTTTGCCAGTTGATCAGGAGTGAACAAGTTTAGGATGAATTTTGCTACCATTTGTCTCATTTGCAAATTATCTTATCACATAAGAGAGAGTACAATTGATATGATAATTAAAGCTCAGCATGTTGAATAGTTTCACTGGAAAATTGAAACCCTAGTGTGAAAGAAATGTAATTGATGTAAGAAATGTAATTGGCTAAATTTTTTTACTAAAGTAAAACATGAAATGCTCCAAAGTAGATATCACTTTTTTAAACTCCTATAGAATGAGAATTCTGTATGTTTTAAAAAAATCTATGGATGGGTTTCCAAGGTTTCTTGGAGATAGCTGTTCCTATGTTGAGCTGAAAAAACTATTCATGTAGGAAATTATTTGTTTATTCTTTTGCTGAACAGTTTTTGGAACTAATGATCTCTGTGGAATATCCATAGTATTCACCTGGTTTGATGAAACTTATTATGTGTATGTTGCCTAAGAGCTTAATCTTGGCCTTTTACTTACTGTGTGTAATTCATGATAGTCCCCTAAATTGAAGCTGTGCTGAAAATATCTCAAATTTCAAAAGCTAGAATGGGAATAAGTAAAAGTCTTGTGCCAAAATTACTGAGATATTTATTTTAGGGCTTACATTTTATTGATTTTGTAACTTAAATTGACAAATATAGAGATACTATTATGTTTGATCAAGTCAATTTCAAATTTTTTGTAGTTTTTATAGAAAAGCTATTTGGATATTCATAAGGAAATTTGCACTAGTTTACCCTGTTATTCTGTGCATCTCGTATTTGAAATACCTATTAATTACCCTGATGGTAAATCAAGCATCCTGTTTATATCATCCTTTCATACCACCGAACTTGTGGCTCTTGTACATTTCATCCAGTTTTCACATGGTAACATATCCTTGAGTGTTCAAGTTCTTACCACTGGAATTGCTTGTTGGTGCTATACACTTTATCTCACAAGATGTGGTCAGTAATTAGAAGGCATTGAAAATTCAATATGTTATCCCTAAGGCAACGTCATTGTAATGAAATTTCTTTTGCCTTTCCCATTCTTTTTAGGTGTGATGAACTTCATTCAATGTTAAAATACATTCTTTTTTGCCAGGGCTTGGCAAGGCGTATGCGTTGATGTTTGGTAACCGTGGTGCTGCTGTGGTCGTCAATGACTTGGGAGGCCGGTCGGATGGCCAGGGGTCGAGCAGCAGGCCTGCCGATGATGTCGTCCATGAGATCAGGAGCAACGGTGGGTACTCGATTGGAGGTGTTTGTGAGGTGTGTTTGTGTGGTGTTTGGGATGTGCCTGGGGTTTGTGTGATGTTTGGGATGTGCCTGGTGTTTGTGTGGTGTTTGGGATGTGC
>VOMN01013364.1:0-27871 GCA_014899125.1 Orchestia grillus
AATCTGAAATTTACAATGAGACAAAAAACAATCTGAAATTTACAATGTGAGAAACAACAATCTGAAATTTACAATGTGAGAAACGACGACTTGAAATTTACAACGAATAGCTGCTTTTGATGCTGAAATAACACATAGCATACGATACCACAGCTCGCGCACCAAAGAACAGCAGTGGCACAAAATGGGTTGCACCTCAACGTCAAAGCACAAGTGTCCGCTTCAACAAGAGGCGTCCGCATGACGTCAGGGTAGGAGTGTGCGAATGACAGGTACGTCGCTGGACTCCGGGGTTCACAGAAATAATGGCTTTCAAGGTATACCAGATGCGGCACGCAGGCAGGGGAGGTGCAAAAATAACATATAAAATGAGAATTCGACAGAGAATTAAATGGTCCAAGAATTAAGTTACTGCACGTCCCTAAAATGTGACCCATTAGATGCATCAAAGGCTTCTGGATGTTTAGCTACTTGTGCACGTAATTCACCAGCCATGATTTAATTTCCCATCAAACTTTATTTGCTGATATATATATTGACGCTGGAACATCGTATGATTATGATGTACTTTCTTAGAAGGTTACTTGATGGCAAATATACCATTTTATTTTGTGTTAATATGATATATGTTGCCAAAGTAAGTCCACATTGAATAACATGATCTATGAGTGCGTTCTATTCTACAGCAATACTTCTAAACATATAATTTTTCTTCACAATCAAAATTTCAAGTCAGAGTAAAATGAGTCAATCTGTAGCAGCAGATTCTGCGTTGACAGACCATAACAAAATTTTGCACGTTAGGATAGAAACGTAATCACTTCGAGTAAAAATCAACTGAAAGGAATTTCATGTTTTAAATGGTGAGGTACATCTGCTTTCAGGAATATGAGTAGAAAATTCAGAATTAAGCAAGAGCACCTGATACAAAATTTCTCGTTTCTATTAGAGCAAATAGAGTCAGCTATACGATTAAATGATCGGAAAATACCGTTTGAATTTTCACTCGCAGCGACGGTTGGTATTATAAAGCAACTTACAATAATGACAGAATGAAGAATGGAGAAACTTTAACATGGGATAAATATGTCAGAGCACAACGGTCGGATTGAGATGGAAACGGCTTATTCACCAGCAATGTTCGTCTCATTGTCTAACGAGGACCTTTTCAAGTCTGACGAACTTTCGAGTTGAGTCGCAGAAGCCTTCAATGATGTAATAACGTAGACAAAGGTAGAATCATGCCCAGAAATAGACATAACACAAGAGGTACAATACACAAATAGTTGCAAACTTCAGCTGCAAAATCCGAAACTCGGAAGAAACGATGCTCAAGGAACTACATGTCTCACAGTCACCTAACTCTTTCTTTGAAGAACAAAGAGCGAAAAAAGCAAACATAGAAAGACGGGAACATTACGAGCTTAAAATGAGTCGGACCACTCTTGCTGGATCAGACTTGCCAGAGAGCGAAATGTCATCTTGCGTCACGTCCGCTGAGGCGGCAGAGTGGTGACCCGCGACGGCTCCGACGGTGTGCAGTCCACGGCCTCTGATGCAGTGCGAGTGAGGGGTTGTGTGGCATGGGTGGCGAGGTTGAAAGAGGTCGTGTGACATGAATGAGGGGTTGTGTGACACGAGTGAGAGGTTGTGACGGTGAAGGGATGGTGTGCAGTCAAAGGCCACGGGCGAGTATGTATGTGCTTGTGTACCGACTTGTATGCATACACACAGGACTGTCTTTGTTCTTTGTTTTCGTAGTTTTATCTGTTTTGTGCTCATTTTGTCCTCACATCAGCACATAAAATCAGGAAAGTACGCGGCCCATGTAAGGAACGAAATTAGATTACGTATATTGGCTTGTGACGGAGAAGAGGAAGTTCTTACTGTGGCGTGAAAAGATTTTAGACGAGGCAACAATGTTACATGAAGCAATATGGAAAAGAGAAAACGTAGACCCTTGACACATAGGCAACTCGTATGACAGAAAGGGAAAACTTATCCCACAGCCAACCTCCACAAGTAACGTAAAAATTCAACAAGGCATCTGAAGACACGAGCAACAGACGCTATTCTCAAAAACCTCTCATTACGCGAGAATTCTCTATAATCTCATCTCATATCTCTGACTCGGCAAGGTGTCGGCACCTACGATGTATAGTTCGGTTTCCATGCAGGACGTTCAGAATAGTGCGACGATTTGTAGCGGAGACGCATTATCTTCGATAAATGAGACAATGTCTTTAATTTTCATTGTCTCTTAGCTACGAGTAGCAAAACGTGTAATTCGCGATACAACATCATTGACTTTTACCGGAAACGTTGCATCAGCCTGACTTTGCCGGCACCATAATCCTCTCATCGAGTTACACAAATATCGACTTCAATTTCTAACTAAGAACATCGATCCGCTCACTCCTAGATAGCAGTGCAGCTGCGCTCTTTACTCCGTGAAACACGTAGCAGGAATATCACCATCTACGGTATTATAATTTGCCAATGGCTTTCAAACAATGACATCCAGACATGGCGTGGCATCCTGCACAACAGTACAAGGAAGAAGACACCAACACAAAGAGAGTCGTGTGGTACGATGGACCGATGCATTTTAAAGGGAGACACCCACCCACATTGAAGACTTGTACATTGGACTCTGTACCATGAAGGGATACGGAGCGCCCTCTATCTTCCCTCCTCTCAGGAACCAAGCACACAGGTAACCTCGGCTTCACCTTCAGAGGAAGCGGTTGGGCGCTGTGCCTACGCCGCGGCGACCCCCTCTCCAGCTCCCCATTGCTGGGTGGGGTGTGGCAACCGTGGGAGAGCACGAGAAACTGGGGAAATCTGGCCGGCCGAGATTGGGAATATTTAGCTTACTGAGACTGGGAATAGCAGACGAATCAAATAGACACTAGGAACTGGTCAAGAGACGGAAAACGGGTGGCTGCGACAGAAGAAAGCTGGGAATAGCTAGGTAAAAAACTGGGAATCGATAGCCGAGAGACAGGGAGGCATAGTATGGGGTAGTAATAACAGACAGACTGAGATCCTAAGCATCGTTTGACACTTCACGCCCTAGTGTGACTAAGTCAGACGTAAATTTAACTTTAACATTACTTTGATATTATGTAACTGACGTACATTAACATTTCAACATCTGGCAACGAATGTGACACGTAAAGCACTTGTTCCAGTTAACTCATTCACGTTTTTCCATCCAAACACGCCACCACTAAACGAAAAAAACAGGATAGGTACCGCAAGAAATTAATCCAGGGCGCAAAGGTTAAAAAAAAGCTAAATCCCTCAAAAACGTTTAGCGACGATCACCTTCACCTTCGGAAGGAATGTAGGCGAGGGGCGGAAACAATTTCACAGAGACAGAAGAGTGTTCGCGGAACACAAGCGCGGGGGTAAGTGAGCTGGCAACATGAGAGCTTCGCGTTAGAGGAAGCAAAAAAAATAAGGAACCTATAAATTAGAAACTATTATTCGAGCAGAAACGCGTCCTGACGAGCAACAAAATCCAATTCCAGACAGAATCTCATCTCGTTCCCTCCTCTAAGTTTCCTTTTTCACATTAAAACAGAAACAAAGAGAACAAAGAACAACTACATAGTTCATAACGCTTTCCTGTATGTAAACTTTCCTCTACTACGAAGGCGGCAAGACGACGCTCTAAAGAATTATTAAAACAAAGTTGTAACCAGAGTATGCGTATTAACACTGGCATAAGAAAAAAATTGAATCTTCCACAATAACTTGAGAAATAGTAATAAGCCCAAGCAAGGTCAGGTTCGACCTTGAACGCGATCTCGTGTCGAAGTAAAAAAGGGTGGCGGTTCAATGATGATTCCGACATAACATTAGGAAGTTAGGCGCTTTGAAAGCTCTTTTTTTCACATAGAATTAATGCAACCTCACCAATATGTCAAACCGTACGAGTTTGATCCCTTTGAATCTCTTAATTGCGTGCTCCTATCAGATCAGAAATAAGAAATTCCTAGTAGAATATGAACAACAGTGAAAGACTTCTGTCGAGGAAGAAAAACGAGCAGCCTCTAGCGACACCTTATGTTGACTGGCAGTCAACAGTCAGGCACAAGCACTCGCCAATTACTTTCAGAATCTCACAGGTAAAAAAATCACAAAAATACCCTAGATCGCCGCACGAGGCGATGCAGAAGCTCGACGAAAGAAAAGGAAAATAAAGAGACGAAAAAATTCGGAACGGAAGCGAGCGCGGACGGTTGAAGAGCCACTGAAAGTTCTAGACTTAAAGGGCCGTGAATAGCGCGCATGACGCGGAGCCTTGCGGTTGATCCGGCGGAATTTTGCTGTAATCCGTCGACTATTGCTGGGGGCACTTTCCGGCACCACCAGCGTTAGGCAAAGCCTGCGCAAAGCAGGAACAGCCCTGGTTAAAGTGAGTGATGAATTTCCTTAGCCAGTCCTGTTTCTACTTTGTAAGCTTTCACCTAACGCGAGGGTTTATGGGACGTAACACTCAAGTATGAAGCACACGATTAAATGCTGCCGATGACGTCATTTAAAAGACGTGATGTTTTCATGATTTCGATATGGATCCTATAATACAATTTTCATTTGTGTTACTTATTCGAAATGCAAATCGACAAGACGATACGAGTACCTATGAATTCCAAGATAGATGATAAAAACTGGTCTCAAAAATATCATAGTGGTAAATGCCATGGACTTCGTTCGAACGATTCAGGCGTATGTGCAAGACACTGACGAACATTTCGAGGATTTACGAGTACAGGCTTCATCAAGGCCTCATTGTATGATCGGAGAACCAGACTTGTAAGCTTTTCCTTTCAGATAAATCAAGTAGTTAAGGGGAACAATTTTGAATGTATTCGATAAATTCATAGTCAAAAATATTCCAACTCGTTTCTAAAAAATTAAGATTTTTTCACATTTTCCAAATAATAATCACAATTTCATTTGAGTTAGCTTTGTCCTCGTGGTACGATTATTACTTCATGTGGGTCAGGACATCTACTCATTTCTTCCTACTAACGCAACGATCCTAATTTTCACCGCAGGTAACGTTGAGCTCGTAGTATTGAATTCGTACTATTGAATTATTTCTGGTCTCAGACTCAAACAAACTCTGAAGCTCTCCTGCGTCATATTTTTGAAGCCTTGCACTACGTGAAAGAATGCTTCTAGACCACAAAGTATGATACAAGCTGAAGCTGAAGCGAGCATAAGCTGAAGCCTGCATAATTCAGGACATTGCTCATTGGCCTATCATTCACGGAGTGTTCTTTCACACTAGGTGCGATAATTCATCACTCGTTAAAGAATAGTTAAGACTTTCCTCCTCGGTGTCCACACACACTGCCTGATTTACTGTAAATCTTATGGAAGAAATCAAGCTGTCTAGCACGAGTCTTTGGCTGAAGTCGAACAATTGCTGTTCGGTCAGGTATTATTTCACACTTGACATCACTCGTTTATTAACCTTGTTTAAATATTGAATTATATATATATATATATTACAAATTTATCAACCCCAACCAATCCTGCTTTGTAGCCTAAACTACGTACCATGTTCTAAGACACATCAATACTGAACATAATCCGATCATTTTGAGAAAGGCATTATAAATTGGTTCAAGAGGCCTGCAACAATAACTTCAATTGAGAAATAGCCTTAAAATTCACGTTGAAATTGATAACTGAAATGCTCAGTGGTATAGAATCCGTGTTTTTGTTTCGCATGACACCTGATCACACACCGCACACAGACCAGACCGAGGTGTCGGCCGTTGTCACGAGTACGACCATCAGAACCGGAACTGCGTGTGCTGTACTGGGACGGACAGGCATATACGCAGGACAATTTATACTGTTAATGATAAAGAAATCAATGCACGATCGTGCATTACCAGGATGTAGGTGAATCCTCTAAGGACTAGCTTATTTTTTGAATTTACGAAATATTGGGTGAACAGTAAATTACATTTTAGGCATTTGTGTGTATACTCACCCTTATTCTAAACTGTATAAGAACATCAGTGACTGTATACATTTTATTAACTAAAATGTTGTACTTAAAATGTCCCTATAAAATGGCAGTGGTCCGTGTAGGGTTTAGCTCATTAAACTTATAAACTATTGTCATAAGGTTGAATGAAATTAATTTCTTTCAGAAGCAACTTAGTTGCATTCAAGTGCGAAAATCTGAATTTGAACTTGAATGTAAATGAAATACAACGAAATATACACGCATTTTTTGAAGAAACGTTTTAAAAGGAGATTTCTCCTCGAGTTAAAAGTTAACAGGAAGCGCCGAAATCGCACTGACGATCATATTGCAGCACACGGTGAGATCTGCGCCAAGTGCAAAGGTCTGGAGGCGGTCAGACGTTTAGAGGGTCCGGACAAGGAAGCATCCCTCCAGCAACGCCAAGAACAACAGAGTTCAAAAAGTGGAAGAAAGAGTCAGACCGAAGTCGATGTTAAAACTGAGTAGGAGACACGCAAAGGACCATTTCAATGGAGTTTAGATTCCCATCGCTGTCGATCATCAAAATTTCATAAATTGTGTGCTTCTCCCAAAGCAGCAAAACGCGCTAATTCAACATGGATAGGAGAGAAACATAACACAAACCCGAAAACGATCTAGAACGTACCATTCATGTAGCGAGTGTCCTCAAGCAAGGCCCGAGTGATGCGTATTCTGTTCACCACACCAACACGAAAGATGATGACACATTACCCCAAGTCGAGTTTGTTTACGTTCGCACACCTCGCAAAAAGCACACAGACACAACACCATACAGGCAGAGCACCATGACGACACAAAAGCAGCAAATTACAACACACACACACAAGCGCACCAGACTGTTAATGTCATCAGATCAACGAAAGGATGTCCGAGGGCTGCTGTAGACGGGCGCGGTCTACCGTATGTACGGGGCTCCCACATCAAGGTGCTCATGTGCTCATCACTGTGATAATGTGTGTAACACATCATCATGTGCAACACAATGTGTATTCGTCACTCAGACGTATGCCCGTAAGCTTTTAAAAACACGAAGAGTCTATGCACAAGGTGTGTTGCCAGACTGAATCCCCTGCGCATAAAACAGCGAACTAAAAAGGAAGAGGAAGAAAAGATAAAAAATAGTCAGCGGAGAAGACGTACAAAATGGAGAGCAGAGAGACTAGCTGCACTGGATCGCTCCCGGGCCCGTGTTCCGCGTCCAGATCGCAGAAAAACGTGCCGAATGGCTCGCGCGAAAACAGAAATTCCTAACTGAACTTAGATTGACCCTTTCCTCGGCAGGGACGAGTATTTCATTTTCGCCCAGCGCACAGTTTTCTGATTCTGCTCGACAAAAAGTCGAGAGGAATTGTTGAATTTTTGGTTACAAAAGCCTGAAGCGAGTTGACTCGTGTACTTCCTAGACCTCTCACGGTAGGAACCGACCTTTCTCGAGTGTACTTGTACATTTATCGGAAGGCAGTAGCGTTGTTTCAAAAATACACGCTTCTATCGAAAAAACTTGTCGAGCAAGGGGTTAAAAAAGTTATTGTGACAGCCACAAGTTGGTATAACGGTTCCACATTGACGACGAAATCTTGTTCCGTTGAGCTCAACAATTTTTTTTGCCCCATCGCATATTGAAGAATCGCATTATGCGTTCTAGTAATGATAAAATAATGCGTAATAGTGGGAGATAGAACTCTGTAATAACATAGAAAGTAGAAGAAACACGCCTAAAATTTCTAGGGCTTCATAGTAGCTAGTACTTAGTCTCAAAAAACGACCGAAAATGCGAGAACTACTGGCACTGGACAGCCCGTTCTCACTGCGCGTCATGACCACAGCACGCAATTGAATTACACATTCCTTACAATCCCCTCATTTGTAGCTTTTGGATGATGTTTCCGCACAACTAGAGACTCACGTTTTTAAAAATCCAGATGAAATTTCTGACTTTAAGACGAAAATTTTCAATTCAAATCTCGTTTCTAATCGGATTCCTCACCAACGACCCTCATTAATGGCATCCATCCATCGAAATTGAACTCACCAATATCCGTAGCGAATAGCGGGAAGTGCAGCTGTCAAAATAATAGCCGATACCCATCCCCGCTGACGCACTACTTACAGCCACAATAAATATTCTGTACATTGAAAATGACAACATTGATCTGACTAACCTTGGACGCCTCGGACATGGTCCGGGCCACCTTTCCCTAGCCACACTGATGTGCCGCCTTTAACAAAAACAACTTTAAGCGCAAACAGCAGCTCAATTCCCATACCAAACAGATTCCTGATGTTTTTTCACCAATACATCTTTTAAAACCAGCAGGTTCACGATCGTACACGATACCTGAGACGGTGAGACCATCAGCAACTGTAGACACTTCAACTGTGCACACACACTGAGCTAATGAAGCGCAGTACCCCGCAAACAGGCTGTACGGCAGGAGCCTAAAGAGGTAGATGAGTCGGCAACTGCACGAGCCATAATTCTTAGGTAGAATTACACTATGTCCTCCCAGTGAAGGGTAGAAGTGGCCGAACCAATATTGCCTCTCGTAGAGGAGGTCTCCAGTCTTCCGTCCTACACGGTTGCCGAATATTTCGCTGCGTATGTGGTAACGCCAGGTAACGTGGTGTCCGTTCCTGGCAATGACGCGTCATTTCTTAACTCCTTCTATTGAAAAAGAGCAGAAAGTGCCAAATATTCCTATGAAACTGGGCATTTACATTGTACTCGTATTTTATTTATAGCTCGCATTATATTGAAGAAAAGCATATTTAAAAATTTATTTATCCGACTACAAAGAAAAAGTTCTAGCATTGAAATTATTCCCATTTTCCATTTTGTTGAGTTACAAAGAAATAGCGAATGATATTATAAACCCACTATAAAAACAGACGTGAAATTTTGCTACTCTGTGTAATCCACAAAGAATGGTCAACTTAACCAACTCGAGTCTCCTGGGACACGTACAAGTATGTGTCACAGGCACACTCGAGTCAAGCGAAATGTATTGTCCCACAAACGTATTGATGTAAATCACTTTTAATTCATACGTACTGAAATAATAACAACACAATTTCGCTTCAGCGAAAACGGTTTGTACATGTCTACTGAAACAAAAGAACCTGATTTTTACATGAAGTAATCAATTATGCAAATGCTGACTAAATGGGATAAATCCCATACCGCTGACGACCTCCCGTGAATAATATATACCGTGCCAACATGGAAACGGCGACAAGCGGCTGTAAAATAGTAGTCGTCAGCAAAAAAGGTGACGAGCTATGAAAAATCGATTAATTTATGCACGTGCGAGAGCGACAGCGAACCTTTGAGAAATTTTTTTATAGAAATGCCGTGCGCATGCAGAATGGATTAAGTCAAAGCGATCGCACCTAGAACTATCGCATCAGGAGTGCTACAAATGAAGGTCTAGCAAACTGATTAATGATATAACAAATATTCACTGGAATTTGCGTGCATTGTTTCCTTCAGTTTTCTGGGAGCCCTTTCTTCACATAAACCAATCAGTTAGAGTCAAATAAATCAATGCACAACGCCGAACCTAAAACGTTACACCACGAAACTACCAAGAACGTGTAGGTTAATACTGAGAGCGAGCGTAGGCTTTATTGTCGCTGATCAACCACAGCTCCACAAGGACACCTCGACCTGCCATACACTGCCGGACAGCTGGTAAACACAACGCTCATCCTGTTTAGTTATCTTCATCCCAGTCAACCAACGGTTCAAGACCACGCGCTAGCGATGCCACGAAAGTCGCTTCACACGCTCAAACAAACTCCGATGTTGCCTTGACGGCGGCGATAAGCAGCAGCTCTGTTGCACAAGAAGCGGCAGGCAAATGTTCGGGGTAAACAAGGGTTGCTGGCTGCACTGTGCAGCCAACAGCCCCCCCCGGGAAAGTGAAAGTGGTAGCGTTGGATCGACGACAAGCAAAAAACGCGCACGTACTCACGTGATCGATCCCGCTCTTTGGTATAGTGAGTGGGATACTGCTAGTTTAACCGTAGGTGCTCGCGTGTGTCTTCAAACTAGTGTGAGGATAGTTTACCTCTGCTATAAACATCGATGTCTCGACTCTATACTACTGCAAGATCATTTCACCTGTTTCTTTAAAGAACGACTTAAATTTTACATGTTACGTGAGGTAATTTACCTGTTTTTTAAATAACGACTTCAATTTTACCCGATACCCGAGGTAATTTTACCTGTTTTTTGAATAACGACTTCAATTTTACCTGATACCCGAGGTAAATTTACCTAGTTTTTTAAATAACGCCTGATGGATTACTAGTGAGAGGCTAATTTTACCTATGCACCTTATTGGCTTGTAAACACAGTATTATACATTTGCAATTAAGAATAAATTTACCAAGGTCTGAGAACGCACCGATAAATTACCTTGAGGTCCGAACTGAGAGAAGACAAAATGAGAAAATCAAGTCCATGGCTACTCTGACGCTCATAATTGACCTTCACCAACGTATTTCTTGCGGCTTCAGCCCATAAAAAATAAACCAAAATTTCTGTATCAAAGATTTCGGTTACGTATTTTCAGAAATAAATTCATATTTCTTCGATACCTTCCAAGACAAGTACCCTAAAATTTGAATGCCACCAGAAAAATAACAGAAACAGCTTTGAACACGCTGATGCATTTTCGATCTCTTGATAAAAAGTACATTAGACGAGCAAGAGGCCGTCACCTCGGTGGCAGGGTCGGGGCTAGCGTTTCCGTGCCTTGCGGGGGCCGGCTACTCACCGGGACTTGGGAGCTCCACCACCAGGTGTGAAGTATTGAGGTGGCGGATGACAGAGACTTGAGAGCCCTTCATGACACATTCGCTATCGCTTGACGCACACGAGCGTCAAGTGCTATTTTGTGATGCACTTTCAGTCCAACAGCTGTTTAGCTTCATTTAATTAAATTGCAAAACTAACTTGAATAACGAAACTAACTTGAATAACGAAGCTAACTTGAATAACGAAACTAACTTGAATAACGAAACTAACTTCCATGGCGGCGACAGCGAACGTGTTAACTAGGCGCTAGTGTAGCAGCACACCCGCATGCTAACACTTCCCAAGACAAGAAAACATGCCCTAAAATGTGTTATATTCTCTTTTAACCTGTTAACGGCTATTGTAGACTTATGTTGACATCGAGGTTGTTGCATTAACACGGTCATTGTCAACTACACTGAGCCTGCAAACGCACCGCCGGCCACCTGGGCATAGACCGTTAAAAGATAAATTAAAGTATAGGGTGGTTAAATTTGAAGGGCCGAGGTTGATTTTGAATAAAACACAAATTAGGTTCATAATAAGCCTGAATAACTTTAACGCGTTGCTCGATTGTGTATCTTACCATGGTTCAAATTGAGTAAGTCTGAAATAGAGAAATGTCAAATTAAATGCAGAAAAAAACTTGACGTTTAGGTGTGATTCACATTCAAAATCGGCCCTTACAATTTAACCACCCTTTAGAATCTCTCAATTACGGACACGGGATATTAATGGATATTGGAAGCAATGGACAAAATTAGAAAAGTTGAATCATATTCCATTGGCCCGGATGCCCGGCACCGAAGTACAAAATAGGCACATAAGAAATATTCACATCAACGGATCATCTCACCCTCCAATCAGCCCGTTAACGAGAGGTTCACCTGTATTTTACGAAAGGTTATAAAACGTGTTGCACGCTAGAGCTAGTTAGTGATAACCAACATACGCCGTCAACAATACACTCCGAAAGCTAAGTCTAGGTAAATTGATAACTTAATCAGCAGAAATTACAGGAAAAAATCGAGCTTACAAGGTCGTGAGGTCCAGGAAATCCGGACGGGAAGTTCAGGAGGGAGCGGCGTGACGAAGTCTTCAAGTATGTACGCAAGAGGGGGGGGGGTGTGGACGCCAGCTCAGGTGCGGGGGGGCACCGCGAAGCTCATTGTGGCACTAAATTCATGCAGAATTTGAGAAACCCTTCCATTGATCCGTGTAGACGGCCTTAGCTTTGATATTTTTTGGTCAGACCAGATTACAATTCCACGCTCTCGTATTTGTAAAAGCGCATTTGAACTTCGAAATTAAATGCAGGGGATTTTTCTATTTCCCAGCATACCATAAAGATTAAACGTTTAGAAGGAAGGAAAAATAACAACAGTTCCCCAACTAAAGGAACATTTATGAACACCGCAGCTGCTCTCTCATCTTACTGAAGAAATATCCCTCGTTTTTTTTGTCTCTCTCATTTAAAGGTACACATGAGAGATTTTTTGACATAATATTTAATATTATTTTCAAGTCTTCCCTAGTTGATATTGCTTAGAAACTCTTAATGCACGGCACATCGGCCAACTCATATTTGAACTTTCAGTTGTTCTGGACGTATATTGCTTAGTTAAAATTTCTAGCAAGCGTTTTGGATGCAACACCAGTCTTAGTATTTTACAAAGCTTGGCGCACTACAGAGTTCTTACCAAGGCACAGATCTTGGCACGCCCCAACCCTCCCATTGAGTCACGCAGCTTGACACGTCATATCCCTCCCGTTAATTAAGTCACAGAGCTTGACATGCCACATTTCTCCCATTTAGTCGCAGAGCTTGGCATACCACAGCCAAGTAACAGAACTTGGCACGTCACAACCCTTCCATTACATCACAGAGCTTGGCACGTCACAACCTTCCCATTCAGTCACAGAGCTTGGCACGTCACAACCTTTCCATTCAGTCACAGAACTTGGCACACCACCACACTTTCAACTAGGCACAGATCTTCGCACGTCAGAAGGAGCGGCCATGAGTGAGTCACCGTCGCCAGCCTATGACATCACGCTGAATACATCGGCGGTCGATAAGCTGCAACCCAGCTTGCACACATTTTCTATTCATTTATTCATTCATTCGCTCATATTCTTCAGATAAATACTACATCAAAAATTTAATAAAGTATTTTAAAAATCCTCGAGATATTAAGTTATTAAATTCTGGGTACTCAGATTTAGGCCTTTGTAATCATTCTGAAATTTTGAGTAATCCCTTCGCTTTTAGGTTTTCCCAACAAAATTTACGTACCCTATACCAATGTAGGCTACTCTACTCGCTTTAACAGATTTTATCAACGCAGTGTACAGGAAATAATTTCAAATGATACAAAGTTAGTGTATTGCAAACACAAAATATCTACAGAACCACACGTTACAGCCAATTGGTAAATAAGATCAATGTGTGTAGCCTGGATACATCATCGAGCAGTCTGAATGAAAATTAGTTGATTGTTGGCAGAAGAAAAAAAAAAGTCCAGTTAAAAATCCCACGAGCACCAACTATGCCGACAAGAGTTGTTAGATGATCGTTACACAAGGCAGGTTCATTTCACACAAACGTTCGGTCTATCATGAACGAGACTGCCAAAATAATCAAAGAAGTTGAGCCGCTGCTTCACATTTTACGACCCACTGAAGTGCTCCAGTTTCATTTCTCATGGTGACCCGATGAAAATCTTGCAAGGATCGTTAATATCCCGAGCTTCACAGGTGCACCGCATCGTATTACTCAGCTACGTTGATTGTAGCTTCAGTGAAGCTCATGCGCTTGAAGCCTGGGAAACTCACGAGCGCAACGGAAGTAGTCAAATCGGACAAGAGGGTCCATTAACACGGTCAACATCGAGGGGCGCTGGGCAGAAAGGTTACGGAGGTGAGATTGCAGTGTAGGTGTCGGCTGGCTGCCCGTGGCAACGTCAGAAAAACTTACCACGATAACGTCTTTACTTGCGTCAGTCCAAGAATGACTACTGGTCAACACGGTGAAATTTTAGTACTCTGTAATAGACGAACTTGATAATTTCCTTGAACTTGACCATTGAAAGTGAAGAAAAATAACTAATTCTCCCGTCCCACAGCCATCAATCACGAATAAAAGCAACAATTCTTAATTTTTCTAGAAACCTAAGTTTAGCACTCCCGAGAAACCAGAATGATATTAAGTTAGGATGTTTCCTCCATCGGATGTTAGACCAAAGTTATTCAAAAGAGCAGTGTTCATCTGGGAATTGCGAATAGACTGCGTAATTCCAAGGATACAGTCAGCTTAAATTTTAAAAAAAAAGCTCAACGAATGGGTTACCAACGTCTTCACGCACCATACGAATTTAGATACATGATGGAATAATTTCATAAGAGTTATATAGAACGAGGTAGACCCATCTGACACATTGCTTAGTTTAACAAAAAGCGAAATGAAGCAAAGAATAAATAAAAGTACTTTTAACCTGAAACAAAGTAGAAAGACATTACACTATTCTCACATTTAGCCATTTAGCACGTAAATAAAAATATTTTCCTACATTCTTTACTTCATTTCTCGCATTTGTTAAACCAACAAGTATTTCAGATCATTGTCCCGAACCATGTACTTCCAATCAACAATGCAACACGGACACGCACGAAATGAAGGTCCACCGTGAGGCTGAGTCGAGTGGCCCACGTGTACGACGTCCCTGCACCGCAGGTTGTGGTACACAACGAGGTGAGTGTATTCCGTGACGCGTGAGTCACTCCACTCAACACCTGCAACTTACAACTCCACTTGCAGCGACATGACCCATGCCCCCAACTCGCCGTTTGGTCTTTCTGTCGACGTAGCCTACCTACGCGTGCGCCTGTGACAAATCTGAAATTTTTGTGACCTTCTTGTTCCCTTAGGGGATTATCTAGAACCCAATAAATGATACGACCCCCTTGAATTAAGGGCAGAGTATAGCCAACTTAGGCAAATTTGTAATTTAAATGCGCCGCAGTTTTAACAACATAATCCAACACATTTGTACTACCCACCTTTTCCATCACGAAACTACCGACATTGGCAGTATCACGTAGTACATGGTAGGTATTTGGTGAATTACAGAGAATTATACACAGTACATAACACACGATACCAGCTGACACTCGTACAAATGATTCACACAGCAAACACTTGCGCATAATTTACAAATTTGCAGGTCAATTCAATTCCAGATTACTCACCTGAAAAATAACCAAGCTACTTCAAAACTAAGGGCTCTATATGACACAGTGTATCGCTGATAGTACCATGATGCGTTAGATGTTCCAGAAGTCAATGACACCGGAAAAATGAGATGAATGCAATTTCCACACCTCACATCGCTACGGACAACTAGTGGCACTGAGCTCAAGGGTTCGCTTGCAGTACTAGGAAGCTGTGCCCTCTACGCCCTCATGCGATGACATAATCCTAAATGGGAGCTTGGACGTTACTTAGGCAGGGTAAAAGGTGTAGTTCTTCAGTATTTCAGTCGCGCAGTTAGCAAGTGTCCGCCCGTTTCAAAATGTTTTCGTCTTTACCGAAGGAACTCTCCCTCACCGACGAGGCATTACATATACCAGAATGCAGCGGCACACACAACCCACCACCAGATGCACGAGCACACACACACAAAGCACCAAATGCACGAGCACACACACACAAAGCACCAAATGCACCAGCACACACACAAAGCACCAAATGCACCAGCACACACACACAGCACCAGATGCACCAGCACACACACACAGCACCAGATGCACCAGCACACACACAGCACCAGATGCACCAGCACACACACAGCACCAGATGCACCAGCACACACGCCCCACTAGATGCACAGGTGTACGCAGCACCTGTGCAACCAATCGGTCCCACACCTGAGACAGGCCCGACCAGCAGGTCAAGTTCGAAGGGACACCGAACTGACTCACTGTGTTATTTCGAGGCGCAATACACAGTTCCCCTATTATTATTATTATTACTATTATTATTTTAGAATCTTAATTACAGTTGCAACATTTTGTGCGATACTTACAGTGAGATTCAGTTTCAGTTATACATCCCTTTTTAGTTCGAGGTTCATTTTCAGTTCCCAAGGTAAATTTTTCAAGCAGTTCACGATATAAGAAACGCTCGGGAATCCTACCTATCCCCCAAAGGTCGCACAGTCCCCAAGTTATGTAGGACAATTCCCCTTTAGCGAGCTCAAACTAAACAGTGTCATTGGGGACGCTAGTCCTCCTAGCCGAAGACTGACAAACCTAACCAACCCTATTGCCAATCATATAGGCCCCCCGAGGGGCAGGCATGCCAAAGTACAATACATAAGAACATGACACGCGTATTTCAACATGTCGATTTATGCATGTATACGAGTATAATACGGTCATATGTGACGCATTCTCCAGTATCAGAATTTCCCGAGTCAGGATTCTCAGCATTTGGCATCAGAAAAATAACTTGTAGCTAAAAAAAGGCAAATACGTTTGGCCTATCCTAGACATCGCCGCAGGAGCAAAAGTGCACTTCCATGCTTTTCAGAGAAGCCTGTTAGCGGAATGACTCGTGTTAGTTGAAAGGAAGCAGGTGGGATTTGCATACAGAGTAGAACCGAACAGGAATTGTCGGCCTAGTTACATAAGAGGTCTCACAATCAGCCTCGGAAACTGAACAATGGCCTCCATATTCATTCTACACGGGGTTTGACGATTGGAAATAGTGATTTAGCGATAATGATGTTGCCTCAGGATATGAATCATCGGGCCATTAATAAAAACAGTGAATCATGAGGCCATTAATAAAAACAGTGAATCATGGGGCCATTAATAGAAACAACGTTTAATCATTCAGCCATTAATAGAAACTATTGGATCGATCTCACAATACTAAGAATTGCCTGAGTCCTCATGGAATACATGACTAAGGTTTAAGTAGGAATCGAGAAGTCACATCCATAATATTTAAGAGTGCATGGTCTCAAAAAGTCACATCCGCTCCAAATGCGTTAATTCGGTACTTGAACATCAAATTTGCTCATCACGAACCCACAAAAAGCACAGAGTGCATTGAAGTAAAGTTATATCCCGCATAGAGCGCTTCATTGGTTCCAACAAACAACGGCTTTACAGTCGATCCCAAAAAGAGCGCTAGAACGGTTCCAGCAACACAACCTCTCTACAGCCACCCTCGCTTAGAGCAAGTCCAGCAAACAAAAGATTTATAGTCGTTTCTCGTATCAAGTAAAGCAAGCATCAAATAGAACTAAAAATATTTGTCGTAAAAAGCAAATAGAGCGTATTACGAATGCAAATACGATACAGTTTTTTGCTGGCATCGATCTATCGCTCAATGCGGGGTGGCAACAGAGTATGTCGCCACACACTCGAGTCAAAATTCTGAGCCCGTTACTGCAATCTTAAAAGCCCTGTCGACCTTAAATATTCCCTCATACATTAGAAAGAGTGATTCAAAGAATAACAACGTAATTTTAGTACGGTCTTTCAAAAAAATGAGACCTTAAATATTCCTACATACATTAGAAAGTAATTTAAAGAATAACAACGCAGTTTTGATATGGTCTTTTAAAAAAGCGAGATCTTAAATACTCCTTCATACATCAAAAAGCGTAATTCACAGAAGAACAACGCAGTTTTGGCATGGTCTTTTCAAAAAAAGCGACCATCACTCAAAATAATTCTTCTTTCTGAGGCTAATCATAGCGATGGAAAAAGCTGAAACGAAATGGCTCATCTCAACGCAAATCTGAAAAACTAATTCAGGACGAGAACCACGTTTGACATTGCTATCTCAGCACACGAGACAAACAGTAAAACCTTGTACGACATAATAATACTGCACGACATTGTTATGTCAGTACACGGGTCAGAGAAACAGTGAAAGCTTGTATGAGTGTACACACGGTGCTGCACAAAGACACGCTTGTATGCAGCACGAGATGCAGAGCACACACGATCCGTATGCGTGCCAGCACTGCAACATGAGGCAGCTCCGCCTTGATTGACAGGCCTAAGAACATACAGACCTGCACCGTCACACGTACTTGGTTCGGCCTAGCATGAATGGGAAGGGCCTCGAAATTGTTTTCTTTTGATTAGTACCTTTCAGAGTTACCGAAAATCTCCTTAGTCATGCTTGTGTTAATCCTATAAGGATCAACTTATTTTTCAAACGAAGTATCACGTGAATCATTGTTCATACTCGGTGGACTTGTGCGTATATTCACTTCAGTTTTGTATGATACAATAAGAATTTAAGACTAAAATTTATTTTTACCGTCCATCAGGAATGGCAGTGGTGCTCATGCAATTGAGCGACGACACCATTTATGAGACGAATAATTAATAATCGTACGACTCGCTGCTGAGACCATTTCCGTGCACTGCATCAAGACAAAGATGTTTGAAGACTTCACAGCGTAAAGTAAAACTGGACCGACTTTTCAATTCGAGTCAACTTCGCGAAAGCGAACTCGCTTGACGCCAGTTCCTACTTGCGTTTTAGTTGTTCCATTGGAAGAGTTCACTGGCCCTCGGCCCACAGCGTCACTCCTCACGGTGAGATAGGGGGGGCGCGGACCTAGCTTGGTCCTGTGAGACCTCGCGGTGGGCGAATACAAAAATACCACCAGAAAAAATACAGTAGTACTATTCTTGTGCAACCGTGCAGGGGTGAGGTAACCTGAAAACTCCATGTCTAGCAACCACTTTTGGTAAATTAACGTTAGAAAGAGACCGTAAATTCGTCGGTCAGAATTTGTTTATTTAGTAAGCCAAGCACAAAATACATATAAACGCAGTCAAACCCCGCATCAGTCCGTGAGAAAGCTTACGCGCGAAAGAAGGCATTTTGATACAAGACAGTTAATTCAACTCTGTCGTGGTGCAAGAGAACCCTGTCGTGGTGCAAGAGAACCCTACCGTGGTGCAAGAGAACCCTGCCGTGGTGCAAGAGAACCCTGCCGTGGTGCAAGAGAACCCTGCAGCTCAGGGGCGTTGAGAGTGCATCTAATGCCTCATTAGCGAAGCTTGAAGGCCCGAGGAAGCCATTCTGCGGCGACGCAAAAGGTCCCGTACTGAGGAAGAGATGCTCTGTACATAGAGAGTATCAACGAGGATTCCTGATCTGCAAACAGAGTTCGCCTTCGACTAACGCAAAACAATCAGCGACCATTCAGCTCATAAGGGTTGTATAGGACACAGAAAAATTGAGCGAAACAATTATGAACGCATTAAGACTAGGCGTCACTCACGGCATGGCTTCTCAAACTTGAAGTCAGAGATTTACATATAAACTAAAAGGAATGATTCGAGTTTCTGAACAAAGAAGGGCTTATAAATTAAGGCATAACTGAGGGATGGTAGATCAACAGGTTGCTGATATGACCCACGAGGTATTCTGGACTCTCTTCAGTGTTTAGTTTACAAGGCGTCGCCTGACATCAGGGCCACTCGGATAACTCTTTAAATCTCCCCTTCAACTCCTTCTCTGACAGGCTTCCTCCAGAAATCGCTCAATTTTGAAACAACTCATTCGCTTGAGATGTAAGAATCTACTCGGATATGACCGCTTTGTGCCGACAGAGGGCATAGAAAGAGTGAGAGCACTCGCGTCAAGGTTTTTCGTCTTTTTTTAGCCGAACATTTGAAGAGTTAGCTGTAAGATGAAAAATTAGAATTTAAAACTAGTAGCTCGTCCTTGCCGGTGAAGGGGTTAAGACTACCTCATTCAAGGATTATCACGTTCTCCGCGCACGAATGCTTGTACAGGGTGGGCCATAAGTGAGACCCCCTTTCAAAATTATTATATCACTGGTACCACAGTGGGCGCAGACCTTTTTCAGTGTATCAGTGCTACCGTCGTGGGTACGGGTACCTNGTATCAGTGCTACGGTCGTGGGTAAGGGTACCTTACTTATGGCCCACCCTGTAGTTAGGTTGGGTTCCATTAAGGGCGCTGAATATGAACTCAGCGACACTTTGGTGTTTTGAAATTAGACGTGCATCACTTCTATTTGTCATATTTCACTCGAATTATTGGTACTTATTTATTTTCAAAATTTAAACAAGAGGGTTTTCAAGTAACGCAATTAAAATGAGTGGGGGGCACACAGGCAAACTATTACGCAACAGTGGTTACATGGTGCACCATTACCCCAACTCGCCTAACAGGGAACGTGCTAAAGCTTGTCTTCTGTGTCGCACCAATTTTACATTCGACACACAATTAGTTCATACTTGCATACATCATACGTAAACCTGGTTCGTACTCTTACAAGGGCGCAGCAATTTTACTTTCAAAAACTGAAACAAAGATAGTTCATACTTAACATTTCATGGTATTCTCAGTTTCAGTTCACCCATTCATGTTTTATTCCAAACATTCATTCAAACAATGAAACCTCAGCCAAAAAAAATGTTACTTAACGTAGTGCGAAAAATTAGTTTGGCGTGCAAAATGTTAACCCTATCAGGACCACTGTTATGAGTTCTTTACGCTTCAGTTAAATAGTTTAGTCTTGAAATCTTATTGTTTCGTTCAAAACTAGGACGACTGGCCACACAAGTGCATAAACAAACGGCTGTTAACGCAATAGCTCGTTCATTCCAAAGTTAGAGTTAATTTTGATGCGCGTAAAAAATATCGACAAAAAGCTCTTCAAATTCTACTACACCTTTCAACAACAAATTTTAAACGGAACGAGACAACTACCACTGGCGAGAGGACGGCCCGCAGCGAGAGAGGCTGCAGCTGGACATAACTTTGGTCCGCAGCAAAAGAGGCTGCAGCTGGACATAACTTTGGTCCGCAGCAAGAGAGGCTGCAGCTGGACATAACTTTGGTCCGAAATAAGGTCACATGCACCCATACAAATTGCCGGCCTGCCTAGAGCCCTGGTCTGCAGTGCGGCCGCAGCAATGTGGATGCAGCTCGTCCATCTCAACAAGGAGCTGATAGACCGTGAGAGCAGCACCGCATTCATCAGATAGCGGCCGTCCAATCAAGTCCCTCGTCTCCCTTATCGAGAACAATTGCTCCTCGAAAACTTCGAAGCAATTTTTCTGCTCGCCGCTACTGCTGTTATTCAATGAAGTAGTTCAAGTTACAGCGAATTTCCAGCAAAACGAGGCGGCGACAAAAAATTCAATTTCAGATTGTCGTCCAGCATTTTCCTTTTTCTCACGCAGCAAGTTTTTCACACGTGGGCCGAGCCTCTCTTGCGTGGCTCGTCACGATAGCATGCATTCGTCAAAAAAAAAACTGCCGAAGAAAGAACTTCTATTAATTCCAACACGTTTTACCGTTGGGTTTTCAATGCCTTACAACTACTAGCGTGGTGAGGGATGTGAGGAATGTGTGGTTTAAACTTCCTTTTCCAAGGGAAGTACTCCCTAGTTACGTGAAAATGACTGCCTGAGCCGAGATTCGAACCTCGGTCCTCTCGGCTGCGAGGCCATCACGCTACCAGTACGCCGTGGAACCCAAGGGTTCCCTATGCATGAATAAATGTTCGTTTCTCAACGTATAGGTAACACCAGTTTATTTTAGAAACTGGCTGTTAGCGAGTCATTTGCTTCTGAATTGAAATTTCATGGAAAATATTGTCTGGTTATTGACATACGTGCGGTCATGAATAAAGATCCGCGGTCATTGGGTACGAAATACTCAAACATAAAAAGAGCGCTAACATCATTTCATTTCGATCGATTTTCACGTTGTTCCAATTCAGAAACACAGACCCTGTATAAGAAAGAAAACAGCGACTACCAACAAAATAGGTGAAATTATACACAAATAAAATGCAGTAACTGAGAAGGTTGACTATCTCACGTACAGTATACTTAATGACCTATTTCACATTTATCAATATTTGAGAATACACTACGTAACGTACTTTAATAAAAAAAATATAATAGATTCTTCTTGTTCTGTATAATACATATATACGTGACGTCAACATTCGTTTGTACTGTTGAATTGAAGCAAGCCTGGTTTATTTCGGTAACCCGACAACATGATGCCATCCATTAATAAAATTAATATTTTACTTGAAAATTACCTTGTGAGCAGACCCTTTCAACTTGAAATACGCAATTAACCTCTAAAGCAGCGCAAGCAACACAACAACGCACCGCTGCACTGCGATCGCGGGTCTAAACTAAATCGTATCTAAATGTTTTCTTTTTAATTACACGTGTGAATGATGCCAGGGCATATCCACAGGCATTTTTTGTCGCAGATGCTGAAAATCAGGTAAGAAAATTGTCATGCACAAAGCTGGCAATACTAGAGACAGACTGTGTTCGAATTGACGCACATGGATGTTCGAATTCACGCACATGGATGTTCGAATTGACGCACATGGATGTCCGTTGCCTGCTGATCCAAGGGCGCTTCTTTCCAGGACTGTACAAAACACACAGTTCAAATTTCTGGACAGTATGTATCTAGGACATTTTCAGAGCCTCAACTGATAATAGAAGTGCTTATCATAAACAGACAATTTTTCATTCCTTAACTGAAAACAAGAATTTTATTCTTCCAAACCAAATTTAAATTAAGAGCGCGATAAAACGCCCAATTTCCCAAAATCTGTGACGTCCACCGCAGCGCGTGCGTTTCCAAGGCGAGCGCATCTGGTAGACCTACGCGAGACTGGTGGCAAGAACTCCAGTCACAGAAGTCAAGGTCAGGAGACTCCGCTCTTTGATTTCCATGACTCGCAAATGTGCAAAACAGAATAACTAAGCCTCACGTGTGCCCAGGAATATTCGAACAGCTTGAATTATCCTAAAGGCTACGAGAGAGAGACGGTGAGAATAATGTTACCTTCGAATGATAGGGACAACATGCACTTAATCAGGCCATATCGCTCCGCCCGACGTGTCAGTCGAACACTGAAGAAAGTTCACTGCATGCGGAAGTCTCGTTCGTAAATTCTTCTTCAGCCAGGCACGAGAATTCAAGAAACTAGAGGCTCGAGATGAGTCTTCGCTTACTAGAAGGGCGGTTCACAACGCACCGTATCTAGACTACGCAAAAAGCAATAGGTCTCCTTTGCGGCATAACTATGTTAACAAAGAATGTTTCTGAACTTCAAATGAAAATTCACTTGAATGATTTACGCTTAGAATTGTAGGGTTCTAAGCAAATATTGCAAATAGAATTCCCATGAAGAGCCTTCCACGCTAAAACGGGTTGTAACACGGCGCTATAAATATTCAAGTCGAGTCCCGACACTTTATCTTTAAACTGATTCGAATTTCATAAAATTTGTCGATGCAGAGTTCATTTTGGATCAATACTGAAAAAGGAAAACCGGACTTTAAAGAGTCTTAACAACCAATGCCAAAACCGAGAAAGTGGCAATTGCAGATTTTAGCGACAACCAAACGTCCTTAAAAACAACCATATTCCACCCCGATAGTAAACTTAAAGCCGAAAAAACATTTGTACAGATGCTTCAACCTAGTGTAGGGTTTACGTTGCCCTCGTATCAGTGATACGAATGAGCTGGGTATAAAACCTAAGGTTCGACACCAGACAGCAGTATTCGGACAGTTTCGATTACCTTGAGCCGAAAACACTGTCGTATGATACAGAAGTAAAAGTTTTCAACTGTTAATGAAAATAATATAACGGAGACTTATTGATCACAATAAAATAACTTCAAGCCCGTTACTTTCGACTAGGAACACGCTTTGGTAGCGACGAGAAATTAGGCAGCAGGTTGGAATTGCACCAGGAAATTCCACGCTCCTTCCCTTCATGTACAGAAAAGGAAGGAGCTCTGAGACATCGTTCTCATTGGATAAATGTTGGAAGTCGACGGTCTCGAGAAAGCGGAGTTTTTCAGCCCAAAATTGGTCCCTCAATATCCAGAAAAGTGTTGCGCTTCGCTTTAGCTCGAATAGCTATCTCATTAAATGCTAGAGGAATAAACGGAGTACAACTGAAGCAGACTGGAAATAAAGCCTAGACATGCACCGAACTATTAGAGTGCATAAACAACGGACCTGGATTTGTTCAAATTAGGTGTAGGTACCTAACTAGCACATTGAGTTTGATACCAAAGTTGAACTTTAGTTGTCCTTGTATGTCGCGTCTAACGAGTCCGGAAGGACTGTCATGAAGGCAGTCATTCAAATCACTCAATTCTAACTTAAAAAATAAAAATGCACGTGGGCTAAAGGGTGCAAGACATTAGCCCTGGTCTCTAACGTCAGATAATGAAGGAGATAAAGATGAGAATCTACCAGAATGTGAACAACTCGTGATGTTCTCAAGACGATACATGAGGGTGCGGCGGTTATCAGCCAAGTACCCGCACAATACGGTTTGAAAATGTACAGAATTAAATGCATGATACAAGTAAAATACGAACAGAATTTACCTAATTCTGATGTTCTCCACGAATGCAGGTGTTGAAATTTCACTCAGCAGAACGGAGTCGCCTACTCCAACTTCGTCGTAACTTGACATGGCGCTGAATGTTTGCTGCACCACCCCTCACGACATCTATGAGCGTACTGATTGGATCCTCTTGCTTCCAAACGCCTCATGCCGCGGTCACCACCATCCGCATAAACAAGAATTTTTAATCTCGTCAAACACTGTGAATAGGAAAACGGATGATCCTAAAGTTATCAGCTATGTACGTTGTAAGTAGTTAACGTTCATTTTAGATTTTTTATGTATGAAATGTTCTTACAATTACCCACTAGAAAAGTAACCTCACGTAACATCATCCGGCTTATCACACTTTCCGAAAAGTTACTCCCAGTAACGTTTCAAACCTCATATAATTTTTTGCAGCATCTTTACACTATATCTGAGTTTTAGTATACATTACTGGAGTTAGTAAGTGAAAAAATTTCTTCGTTTATGTGAATTTCTAGCCTGTATCTTGAATCCCAAAATAGTATAACAACAGGTATTTCTACCGCCGGAGACCCAAACTAGAAAGCTTCAAGCATTTACATCTAAATAAATATGAATCATTTTTCATTTTACTCTATCAAAAAATCGATTAGGTGTAAAAACTTTTACAGGATTGAAGTGCGTGCTCGAATATTTTCACAATGGGCCATGATAACAGCTGGTCTTTTTTTCGAAGATACCTCAATCATTTGTGCAAAACCGTATTTTAAAGTCTCAAAATGGGAGCTGATATTTTGTGAATTTTTGTTCAAAAACAGGAATCCATTTTTTCATCTGTTATCAATCACTATTTTTTTAAATTTAATCAGCTGAAACAAATTATTTTCACAAGGGTTAAGTCAATTAAAAATACAGATATAAATTTCTTATTACAACTTCAATGAATATTTTTTACAATAGTTACTTGAAAGACCGTATAAACTCTAAAACTTCAAAGGCATTCTATAGAGACCGTATTCTAAAGACTAAAATGCTAATTCTTATCGTAGACACGACTGGTCAAATAATCAGCTTTGAATTATTCAACTCATATTTTAAAAATGTCTTTATTCAATAATAACTGATTGCTTGCTTTGAGAAGTGATGTTTATTCACCGTTAGGTGAATACAGGCTCACATTGAGCATAGGAAAATTCAGGTCAGGTATATAAAAGTATTTTACGGCTTTTTCATTCCCTAACATAAATGTTTTACAGTTTCACTCGGAAAATTTTAGGGGTTCTCCTGTAAATACGTAACAACCCAATGTTGCTCACCATAATGTTGTACAAATAGACAACTTCTTGATAATTCCTAACCAACTTACACTGCATATCAATACCTACATGCAGGTAAATTAGTACATATGAATGAAATTAAGAAAATTAGGTATTAAAATACGTGAATTTTTTAAATATTTCTTAAACTCTTTATCAATTCTTAAAATTAGATTAATACCTTTTAATGTGGCTGTAAGAAATTTGTTGGCATAAATATTTTTCAAAACATTGTTTTTACAGATGCACACACAAGTGCAAATCCTATCACAGATTTGTAGCATTGAGGACTCAAAAATTGTCCCCCTTCAATACCTCAGATTTTGAATTCGATTTTTGAGGAGGTATAAATTCATAACAATTTTACAATGTTTTTTACAAACTTTAATAATGAATTTATTGTTCAAAAAACTTTAATATATTACAGCTTACAAAGCATTATTCATACCCAATCTATGGTTTTCCTTACAATTGGGTAGCAACAGGTAATTCTAAAACACAAAATCACTAATTTAAATATTCGAAAGCTTAGAATAAATAATGGGTGATTTATCGTGAATGAAAGCTACGCATGCTGCTGAAGATGATAGAATTGGACTTGTCTATTTTCTATTCCACGTATTGTAAGCTTGCACAACTCATGTTATAATTAGTAATGGCATCACTCCACACCAAATAAATCACACCAGCAATTGCTAGAGTTGATTTAATATTGCACAGCTCAAATCATCTCTGCCTATTCGTTTCCTTTCTCTTTCTTTGACGGATTACTGTGAACCCCGTTGCTGAGTAACATTGCACATAACAATTTGAGGCTCAAAGAACTTTTATTAATTTTAAAGCGTTTTACCGTTGGGTTTTCAAGGCCTTACAACTACTGGCATGGTGAATGATGTGAGGAACGTGTGGTTTAAACTACCTTGTCAAGGGAAGTACTCCCTGGTTACGTGAAAATGCCTCGACTGAGCCGAGATTCGAACCCAGGTCCTCTCGGTTACGAGGCCATCACGTTACCAATACGCCATGGAACCCACGATCTTTTTCAAACTTTTTTTAAAGGAAATACTCCATGGTTCTGTGAAAATTAGTTTTGCCCCAGCTGGGAGTCGCACCTTGATTTCCATGGCGTACTGGTTAACGTGTTGGCCTCGCAGCCGGGACGTTCAGGGCTCGAATCCCGGCTCAGGCAAGGTATTTCACGTAACCAACGAGTACTTCCCTTGGAAAAAGAAGCTCAAACCGCACATTCCTCACCACACCAGTAGTTGTAAGGCATTAAAAACCCAACGATAGAACGTGTTGGAATTAATAAAGGTTCTTATCCCAACTGCGAGCCTGACACGGTACCAGAACCTGTGGCAGCTGTTTCTTAAACATCTTTTGAGCTGCATGTTACAATACCACTTGAAAGATACTCTAAAAATTATATCCCCTGCCTGCTAAGAGAGTTAAATTCTTTCATACGATACAGTTTGTTCTTTTTCTCCCAGTAGCTTCATCAATAAAAGTTGACTTCATTCATGTCTATTAAATTCAAAGTATTCATTGAAATATAGGTGAATTTATTTCCTTTTTATCTCGCATTAGGTTTTCAAGACTCTTAATTTAAGAGAATAATTTTAAGGTCACTTATCTGACGAGATTGCATTTTTCTTTCGAAAGTCCTCAGTACGCTGGACAATCCGCTTCCGCGACCTCGAGTTTCCCCCTTCACCTATTACACTGTCACAGTTGCAGATGCTCACCGGGTATTAGTTATTTGAAAAATATCAAAGCTGTTTATTAATGTTCCCTTTCCAAGTAGCAATTGGTGATAATAATTTCTTATTTCAAAATGTGTTGTATGAAACTATTTTTAATTCTTATTATTGTATAAAAATGATCAATTGTTTCTCAGTAAGGTTCTTGCCCATCTGTTGCAGTTGTGTATGTGCGTTTGTTAAGGCTGCGGCTAGTCAACTTGATTGTAAACAGTGATTGGTATTTGGATGAGGCGTACTTTTGCATGAAATTTGAGTGTAAGTGCATGGGAGAAGGTGTGTAAGAGGCATGCAAGCAAATTAAATATCCCAAAAATTACATGTATTAGATATAAAATATCTGATGATAAATAGTTTTTGAGAAATCAAGGGGGTGAAACAAAATAGGATTGCAAAAAGTGGAAGAAAAAATTGAAAGGAGATCACAAGAGTATGGACTGGATACATGAAAAAATGCATGAATGGACAAGGAAAAACATCTTTAGTCTGGTATGTAGAAAAGAAGTT
>VOMN01013366.1:0-17245 GCA_014899125.1 Orchestia grillus
TTAAATATTTAGCTTAACGCGGTAATCACTTCACACTGATGATAGGCCAGTGAATTAAGCATTACAACTATAGAAATCTTAACGTGACGTCCACACTTATTTTTAAGGTTGTCGTCTTGCTCGTTGGAAACCCGACTGTTGCCATGAGTTTGTCTGTGACTGATTTCGGGATAAACGATTTTCTGATAAGCGGAGCGACGAGTGGCGAAGGCGAAGGTGACCAAGGGCCACAGTGGCTTAGTACATCTTCCTAAGTGAAGTTCCTATGGTGAAGTTCCGACATTCGCAGCTGTTGTAGAAGTTTACAAAAATGCACTCTCTTGGCAAACTGTCAACCGAGCAGCATCCATGGGGCGACAGACGTAGAACGACGGCTTGCGAGGGGAAACACGGCAGAGACGACGAACTGTCGCCTCGCTTAAAGCTCGCTTAAAATCTGCCTGAATGTTCTACAAGATGTTAAGTATTGGATTCTTCTCGGAAAGTACATAAGTTTGGAAATTGCACCTCTAGTTCAGTGTTCTGGCCAAAGTGGAATTAAAATCATCCAACGCCCATCTGGATTCTAGTAGTACATCAAAAAACACCATGCTTTACATTAAAAGAACAAGATACGGACGAAGTTTGACAGTCGTGTAAGTACTATCATAGTGACGACATCGGAGAAACTAGAAAAGAAATAGGAAAACGAATATGGGAACGTGAACGAGCCATCAAACGACGGTAGAATTTGTCGAAAATTCGTTAGCATATGGAAATGTCTGGCCGTACAATGCGGGGTAAATAAGTGAATCTCTAAATCACCGAAGAAACAAAAAAACTTGAAAGCTCATTGAAGGCCTACTAGACACGAAGGCGCGGTGTGAAAATGCCTTCAACCGATATTTGGACGTCCCGCCCTAAACTTCCAGAATAATAAGCAAAATTCTAAATCAATATTGACGTTTCGTTTGTAGATGTGATACGAGGTTTGATGTCGTAGGCCTCGGATGAAGTTTGCTTTCAGGAGTTTCGCTTGCCCCGAATGAAGACAAAATTAGGTGACGCTCTTCAAAAGCTCGTCAATTTGATCAATATAAGTTTCAGAAGAAATTTGAAGTTAAATTTTCCGTTGAATAAAATAATATATGCCAAGATGTCCACTTGAGTTCTACTAAAGTCTTAACATACACATGTGCATCTATGGGAAAAACAGGGCGATAGGAATAATCACCCCAGCTCAACAGGGTCATGCATTAATCAAAAGTAGCACAACCTGAAAGTGACACGGACGAAAAGTAGCACAACCTGAAAGTGACATGGATTAAAAGTACCACAACCTGAAAGTGACACGGATTAAAAGTAGCACAATCTGAAAGTGACACGGATTAAAATTAGTACAACCTAAAAATGACACGGATTAAGAATTTGCCAAGCAGCAAAACCATCACAATAATAAAACCGGGGGTATCGAAAAACGAACCTATCGGAACATGGGCGTGTAGGAAAAAGGGTAGCATCTGTAAAATGAACTCTACTAAAAAACGTATTAAAAATGGACGTGAAAACGGAGATATCTGAAAATTCACCAACCCTAAAACTTACGAATGGAGTCAATGTAGACTGACATATGTTTAAAAAGAGAACGTATCTGAAAAATATTTGTATCAGAGAAGTACATGTGAGGAAACTCATGTAAAAATCGGACTGAACTAAATTAGAGACAAGTGAGAGCAAACCATTTGGACGCAGGCACGCCACAAGAACAAGCTCTGAAACCAGGTAATCTAAGTGATAAATGAACTCAAAGCTGAAAAACAAACCCCCCATCTTACAACGGGTACTCCATAGTGGAATTGCCTCGTACGAAAAGGCAGATAAATACAGTACTCATGTCTTCTCAGATTTATATTTATCAAAGTGACGAGCTCTCGAACAACGTCACTTTGGTCTCCATTCAGTGCAAGCGAAACTTCTACAAGCACACCACATCCGAGGACATTTGATCTCAAACCTCGTACCACATATACAAACGCCCACATTAATTCAGAATTCTGCTTATTTCATGATGCGATTAGAAATGACCCCATTTTAAAATGAATGCGAAGAAAACTTGGAGCAGTTAAAAAATTGCCACGCAGAACCAGGCCACAAAGAGAGTTTTTTCTCATGAGAAGTGCTCCACTCGCGGTCCCACTCAGAAAGACCATGTCTCCAACGAGCGCTGAATGGCTCCCATGCAGTGGCGTCTCTCACTTTGATACGAGTTCACGGTTGAGTCAGTTTTTGTATAAACCTATGAAGATACAGCTTTTGGTGTAAGTTCATGATGGTGGTACATTCAGAACGAGTCCTCAAAATGAAACTTTTGTGTTTCCGTGAAATTACTTCAATGAATGATAATATTCTTGTAAGTTTCAACCTTGAATAACTTAAAACATACGAACATAATTTTGTTTGAAAATTTATACAGCAAACTCAAACGTGTTCCATGTCTTCATTTTCAAAGAAACTAAACTCAGCGCGAGATCTGAAATGAACTCCAGACATGCTGTGAGCACTCTGAACTAACTCCAAGTGAACTCGTGTGTCGTCAACATCATTTGCGTCTGGAGTTGGAATTCAATTTTAAAAACTACCTGGTAGAGCCCAATTTGGGGTTGGTCAGCTATACATTATTTCAACGGAAATCTTATGCAGGTGAAAAAAATTGCTTAAAATTATCGGATACTTTTATGAAGAGTGTAGGGCTGTTCTTGTATGTCAATTGGACAACGTACTCCAATTTTTAGATCTCGACTAACATTACTCTTCTTATTAAATTTTAGTCAAGTGACAATCAGCGCTCTGGTAAACTAGGGTGGAGATCATCACCAAGTACAGCAACTGTCACAGGGTGGAGACCACCACCAAGTACAGCAACTGTCACAGGGTGGAGGTCACCACCAAGTACAGCAACTGTCACACTCGTACACAGGCCAGGCGTAAGCACAATTAAGACACGAGAGCAAAATTCAAACAAAGATTTCATGCCTTAAGGTTTCAAAGTATACTACACTGTTGAATTGTTAAGAAAGTATTTACGTTGAAAGTGTGACTCTATGAAAGCTTGGTGAAGCAATTAAATACTTCGATTTTTTATTTTATTCAGTGTTCAACAAATAAATTAATTTTCTAACATACCTAAGTCGAACAATGCAATACAAAGCCAACCCGCAATTCATCTATGGTAGTTTTAATCAGAAAATAATTTCATAACAAAACCACTGTCCATTATCAGATACATACTATAAGATAGGTCATACTAGAACAAAATTCAACCAGAGAAATATTTCCTGATGTTAGTTTTGGGCTATAAACCTTGCTTTAAAAAATGTGATGTCACGATAAGAAGCCCCGAAATAGAACAGAACGTGTCGGCACAGCCCGCGGCGAGCTCGGTTGCCGACGGTGTATGTGCTGAAAGCCGTCAGCGAGAGAGTCCTCTATCTATTAGCAACATAAAAAGGCTATTAGGCTGCCAGTAAGTCTTTTGGGCACGCTAATATCCTCTATAAACTCTCAAATGAAAGCAATTTGTCAGCTTCCAGTTTTTATGGCCAGAGCTCGCTGATTCATTATGCGCAGAATGTAAAGCGGGCAAGAAGGAATTCTTGCTAAGCTGACGGGTCTTCGATGAGTAGTCCTGCTTAGACGTTGTACGGAACTTACATAATCACAAACTCAAGACTTAGTTCTTATACTGACCACGTTAATGTTAACTGCCTATGAAGTACGGAACTGGTGAAGTATCGCGGTCCTCTGACAGTAGCAGCTGCAAGAGGACCGTGAAATTATTCTCTGTAACTACTATTTGCCATGTGTGATTACATTGTGATTACATTCACGGGGTGTGGATCGCTCGGCCGCAAATATTCTGTGTAATGATGACTTAAAATTAGCCTCAAGTTTATAAAGGCTCAATCGATAAGTTTGGGTGCAATCGAATAAATGACAGACAGGCTAAGTTGCATAACTGCAGAAAGTAACATGCATAATATGTTCTCTTTTCATTTATTTTTCCCAATAATTTTTGGAAAAATAAATATTTAATATTTTTCTTCATTGAATACAAATACAGTATTAACTTTCTTCGGTTGGAGCCAATGTATTTCAAAGTGAATCATTTTACTTTCCGATAATCGTACATTTTGGAAGGCGCTTTTACTCACTGTATTTTACAAATGAATTCCAACAAAACTGATGCCATCGCGGCGAAAAGAGGGAGAGAACTGCACCGACGCCGCTCACGTGGGGCTTAAAGAGAACAGAGTTTTCAATAAAAATAATTTTTCGTATTTTTCGCGATCGATAGAAAAAATTGCGCTTTTTAATTTGATGCCGTTGGCACGCATGCAGCTTATCTAAAATTAAGTTTGTAGTTGTGATCATAAACAACATGAAAGGTCTGGAGCTTATTTCAAAACTGAGAACGTCTTTGGTAAACACTAGCACTCAAGTATCTGGAATTTGTTTAAATTCTCATCGCGCATTCGATGAAAAAAAATGAATGGCAGAAAAAAGTTACGTTTTGAAAAATTTGAGTTATCAAAAATGAGAATTAATGCTTCACATCTTATAAATAACTTGAGAAAGTACGTTTTCCCACCATTTTATCATAGACCAAACGTGAAAAACTCCAGCAGAATTGTTAAACAAAACAAGTCCAACACGTGTCTGGAACATATTCTTCTCACGCTGGACATGTAGCAACGAGGCAAACAATCAAAGTTTCTCTGAATGAATTTTTCATCTCGCCCAATAGATTCTTTGTTTACAAACACATCATTCGTCTATTTTCAGTGAGTAAGGATGCTGCCACAAACTGCCACAAAGCAAGAAGCGAACTGATTTTTTTCAAAACAGCTCATAAAAAATCTCTTCGGACACTCCATCCCGAGATGAGTTTTAAGCGCTCACAAAAGATCTTTTAGGAGAGCGGCAATGCAGAGCAAGTGATCCGTGAAATGGGATCTCTGCGAACACTGAACAATGATCTGCAAAAATGGCCACAGCACTGCTCCAAGATCTTCCTGAATATCGCAAGAAAATGACCAAAAATGCTCGGTTCTTTTGGGGTCTTTTCGTACAAGTGGAAGGCACGCAGCCATGCATGAGCTTTAACGAACAAACGCGCGTCTAGAAATGAATGCTTAATAAATCAAGGATTTAAACCTCTTTCGCAACAACTAGTTTTTTGAGAATGCTCGGGTACTTCCGACAACACAGACTGGACGGTTCAACTAGATTTCTCGTCTATTTACCATGCAATACTCAAGGAGAATATCCATACCACAATCGTTAACAAATATCACTACCGGACAACGGGGATATTCATGATTACTATGCAAGGGTGGTATCACGATTGTTGTGTAAAACAAGAGGATATTTTTAAATTTAGTCTAACAATTATTCAATTGATCTAATTTAAAATGCTAAAAAGAAGTGAATTTTAAATCCAAAAAATATTGAAAAGAGCATTTCAGTCGATTAAAAATATGCGTAATGAAATCAACGCGTCGGATTACCGATTAATTATGAAATCTTAGCCAGAACTGCAAGAAACCTCAAAAACATACTTTGCCTACGCGCTTTAAGAAATTTGCTTTGGTGTTCTAATTTCACGCTCATTTTATTTTTACTTCCAGTAATATAATTCATATGCTACCAAATCATTACCACCTCACATACAGTCGTAGAATGAGCGTAAATTAACATCAAATGTATTTAAGGATACATTCTAAGCGCATTACAGTCCCAGTTTGTTAAAAAAAAACGAAGATGAGGGCTCGAAGCGTCACTCAGTGAGTGGCACGGCCTAGGACTGTCATAAGAGACGAAAACGATATGCAGTCTCTTGAGCATCGCCCGCTTATCACCGAGTTCCGGTACCACCAATCAGTCACTTAGTTCTTATTTAATCAGCTGATCATTTCACTAACTGGTTGTTCCTGAAATTAACTCCTGGTGACAGACAAACGTTGTGTCCAAGGGTGCATTACACGACAATTACGGGCGCTTCAACGTAAGCCAATCCCAATGCTGCAACATCCGCCCGTCGTGCGGTGCTGTGACACACATACATACATCAATCGTACGCAGCTGCAACGCTCGTCAACACACATAGCGCTGCAACACATGCCAGTGGCACAAAGCAAATATTCAGTACAGTAGCACACACCAAACACTCAGTATAGTAACGTAAAATAATCATTCATAATAAAATTAGACTACAATTGCTCTCCATTGTACTTGTCTCGAACTCTACTTATCATTACGTGCACGCATCCCAAATACTCTTCATTACATCACGCTTCTTTTTTAGTATTTTAAAGCGCACTTGCTATCTAGCTCCTCGCAACACATCAACTCTAGAATCTGGCAATTTAACTTAGATTCAAGTAAAGCAAAGAGCGGCGAATATTAGAAGATTAACCGTATAGTTCCCACTGTGTCACGTCTAAACAATTAAATCTTTCTGCTACAAGTATTAAAGGTAAATTTTTGTTCAACATTCAAGGTAATTTGTGCAGCAATTGCTCAACTTCCGTTCCTACGTTGATGAACTTTGATTTTCAGGCCGGAGTGGCATTCTGAACAAAAGAGGTTCAGAAAATTTATTGAAATACACAAGGAGTACGTTACAACTTGAACTCTAATAACTGATAGGGAAAGGCTCAAAAATACCTGGGTTAACTGTACATTGCGTACGGTAAATATTTTGAATGCGGGAGTTATATATAATAGTAAGGTGAATGACAATATGATGGACCTATTTGGTTGTTTCAAGACCTATTTGAACAATCGCAATATGCACAGATGTCGACTACATTACTACCCCGGCAGCAGCCAGACATAGAGAATCAACAGCAACCTCGCGCCAACAACACTGCAACACACGAATCACAAATGTTACGTTGAATATAAACTCAGTACCTAAAACTACATGCAAAATTTACTTTGCTTTCTGTATAGCTCAGTTCACTGACATGAACGATTATGTTTCCCTCTCTCGACTTGGACTCCACAGGACCTACTACATTTCATCGCACACCTACATGCCTCCCACGCGTGGTCCTACAGCCCATCAACGCATTCCACAAAGGCGTAGAGGATTAACTGTAGTGAGAGTCAAGAGATCAAAAGATGCTCTATGTATTAGGTACATTTTTTATTCAAGAGAGCGGCCGAATTTTTTTAGAATTGTACTACATAAGAACGCGTCCAACTTGTATGGTTGTCTCAAGGTTATCATTTACCTCTATTCAAACCGTGGTCGAGCGAACTCCTCATACGACTCATCAATGCCCTCAAAAATTTTGATGTTTCTAAAACCGAATCAAAACTGAAAGCGTAAATTTGGAGAAACATGTTACCCCAAACCCATTGAAACTGATAAACTCTTGCCCCTACAAAGCCAAGAAGAGTGTATTTTACTGCTTGAGGATGTGTTTTACATTTATATTCCTCATTCAGAGGTAAATATATTCATTTAATTCTAAAAAGTGATTCCTCAGAATATGGTTTCTTAAATTTCAACTATTCTTTATTGTCAGACTAAAACATATACTGGTATGTACATCCGCAGCAGTTTAAGTTAATAATAAATAATTAAGTCATTTTTCGACGCTTCAGCCAGAGACTATTTAGCTGCCGCTCTGGCATTTCTATCAGAGGTAAGTAAAACTTGTTCAATTGATTCACTTCAAGTACAGTCTGTTTTCAGTTTCAGGGTATAGTTCGTTTTCATTTGCATAGTATAGGTTATTTTCAGTTTTAAGTTTGTATTCAGTTTACGCAATAATTTCTGAATGCAGTTCAAAGTTGAACGAGTAGCTCGGGAATCCTACTTTTCTCCCCGAGGATTGCTAAGTCCCCACGATGTGCTGAAGGACAATCCTGTTCAGTGCAGCACCTTGATGGCCGCTTTAAAGAAACCTGAAGTACGAACGTCAGTTTGAGCGAACCTGATAAAATCGCGCGCGTGAGACGCAAAAGACGAATGCAGGAATAAATCAAAGTCTGGGATCCACACGCACAATAGACAATGAATTGATGGTGTGATACGATGTGATGGAATAACGGAATTTCTATTCCGTTGTCTGACGGCATGACACTTAACCGTGTTGCAGCCCATGACTGGACTACTCGACTCGTTCTTGCTGCAGTATTCCATTCGATTTTATTCTTAAAACCAAGCCTAAGGAAACCTCAGGTTAACTCCACGTTATCTTGCCGTGCGCTTACGGAAAAATTGGCGATGTGGAGCTAATGCAATAACATCTGCCGTGCAACGCTAAGACTACATGATGAATGCCAAGCAAAATTAGCTTTTACCGTCAGACTGGAGGGGTCAAATAAGCGTGACGATTTCATTTCCAGAAGACACGTGCACGCATCGCAATTTTCTCTGGTAATCCAACAAATGTCAGACACCGCAGTACGGCAACTTCGCAAATTTTTATAAAGAAAAAGTTTCTTCCATCATGGTGCTTTGACTTATCGCGTTGCTTGGGCTCAAAATTGATATATGTAAGTAGCGTTCATGTATCATATTTGGTGGTGGTTCAGCACCGTCAATTGACGCGTGAGCTGTTGAACTAAGACAGGCAGGCCCCTCGTGTCGCGTGCTCAATGATCCGCTCCCAACACCTCTGCAAGGGCGTGGCTGTCGTGTTGCTGTATGGGGTGGTGTACCTGCACCTACAGTGTACCTGCACCCATGACGTCCAAGAGTATAACTCCCTTGTCGTACAGCAGACATCACACATCCCTGCGGGGACTCTCCTAGCAGGAGTACAAGCGCTGTGTAATTCTCGATTGCGGCCGTCTGCTGTTATAGGCAAATGACCACACAGAAGTTACTTCGTATTGACATGGTAACTTATTGTTTTTTTGACAAAAATTATATTGGTTTTGAACCGGGCTAGGGGAATTACAGGACAGAATGGCTTCAATAGAGTTACAGAAATTTACGAGAGCTAAACGAAAAACTAGAATTTAAACTGAACATACCTAGCGCAGGACGAACAGTGATATTATTCATTGTGGCTGTAGTTTTCTTCGCTTCTTCGTCCGAAATGAAATTACAATTAGTTACATTAAATATAAACACAATGATAGAGTAAATTTTCAGTAACAAAGAATGCAGCTGATCACGAAATTACGACAGTGCACAATTTTGTTCCGTGACCACTCTTGGCGGCTGTAGTGGTCGCTGCCACTGTTGAATGTTCAGGTTACGCCCAAGTCGGGGAAATGGCAATGTACTCGGGTTTGACTGGAGTGTCTCTTGTCGTCTCATCACACGGCCGAATTGTTAATTACTCACAGTAATTGGCATTTACTTCTAGATAAAATAAGCGCTTTCTTCGATGTTAGGACGTTATTTCGATACCATACCTAAGATCCTTTTGACTGACAAGAGTGCTCATTCAACATGAAACTTGATTTCAGCATTGAGATTTAGAAGCATTTAGAAATATTTAGAAACATTTATTTACGACAAGCAATTCACATCAGATACAATCAAATGAGGAATGACGAAGAAACGGGATCAGGATATATACCACATGATGCAGGCCCGATTAAGCTACAAGGCTTCTAGGGCAACCTATGTAGAAATGAAGGTATTCAATTTACAGCACATCAATGATTAATAACAAAAATACTTTAAGATGCAGAAAGCTTCAGCGGCGTAATAACATAAGATGCTTGGGCAATAAAAGTAAAGTCCAACAGAAGCATTTAATTTCTACTCAATATACGGTGCATAAAAACTTAAATTCAGAAGTGCTGTAGAGTGTCCTTGCAATCAAGAGAACTAGGAAGCAAGCACGTTTGCGAAGTGAACAAAAGCACATTGTGGAATGGAGAGTCTCCCAGCGCTATTTCTAGAGTAAAGGAAACTCCATCAATAATTCCAAAACAAGTACCAAAGCGTATTATTCTCACGTTGCAGTAATATTTTCGATATCTAACACTCCGAGATTTATAAGAGCGCTTTATCAAATCACACAGCACTGCACCTTTGTTGATAAGCAGTCAGAGAGATTTTATAGCACTTGCAGAGTAGACCGTGTCCTTGAAATCTTGAACATAGCCTTTAAATATCGTCTTAAACTCAAAAAGCACCCGAAACAACAATATAAAATCCTATAGTTAATGCTCTTAACAGAGGAACACTGCAATAAAGGACTTTAATTAGACAAGCATGAACATAAACCAGTTCCTAACCCGTGTTTAGCAGTGGTGCAGTTAGGCTTCAGTCCGCGGACCGGTCAAACAAATGAGTGAAGTGCCACACAATGCGCTTTAATGACTGGAATTATTCACGCTAATTATTGCACAATGCAAGTCATCAGTTAGCCAAGAGATACGTTTAAAGTGTCGCTCTGCGCACTTCCAAGTCATTTATGCAATGGGTACGTCGTTTTCTCTCCTGTAACACTAGAAAATGTAGTTTTTAGGATACTTTAATTAATTTCATTTTCAGGAGACATTTTGCTGTGAATTAGAATCGATTTGGGAAAGCGCCGAGCGATTTCGATTTTTAACGTTGCAGTTAATATTTAACATTAGTGCAATATGCATTGCGACGAGATACATCCAAGCGTCCCCGCTTCAAGTGTGAACCTGATCGAGTTGTTTTTATTCGAACGTCGGGCGCACAATTTGTGAAATGCTAATTTATTGCACTTATCTTATTTATGATACGGCTGGTCAATAATATTATAGTTTTCATCTAGCGCCAAATTACGTAATCACACCTGATAAAAGTTTGTATGCACGTATTCATTTTCGGTGAGATTTTCAGTTGAATGAAGAAACTTTTAGAAGGTTTCCATTCACATTAGAATCAACATTTTTGTGGAACGTCTCAGAGAGCATAGAATACGCAGTAGGGTTACGTTAGTTAGGTTTGCCTATCCAATGCTATGGGGACTGGGACTGGAGAGCCCAAGGGAGCGGTTAGGTTACCTCAACTATGTATAGATAGGCTTGCCGGACTTCTGTCTTTCGTTTCCTGTTTGCTTCATCCAATTTTCATATTTTCTTCACTATATCTTCTCTGTTTTTTCATTCTATTCCTTCTTAACTTGCTATTTTTATGCATAGGGAATCCCGTGTGGGAACACATTTGTGTATAGATGCTACGTTTTCTAATATCCATACGAAATAGCCCCTTTTTCTCTTCGCTCTTTTTGGACCACATTTCATTTAAATACAGAGCTTTAAACTAACTCGTAATCAATCAATTGGAATGCTGAATTCTCCGAAACTTACAAAAACCTCGTCCAATAATGAAAATTTAATTGATCAGGTCTCAAAAAATGATATCTCTGTATGCTAGGTACGTGCTTTCAACATATTTCTCACCGTGTCGAGATTTCGTTTCCTTTATAACAAGTCAAGAAGAGGACTTTGTTTCGAATTTTTCCCAAGTATATTTAATTGGCCAGTTTTACATTTCTCATATGGATTCCCGGACGCCCACTCTTCGAAACTAGACGACATACCAAGTTATGCATGACTAGGGGACGCACCCCGCCAAAAATGGCGGGAAAAAATTATATTTAATTCTTAAGATTCAGTAACTCTTATTTACGGGAACTCTGACATGAACCAATGTTATTTTCAGTATCACTGATACGGACTGCCCTATAGCTGACAGTCTCGCTATTAGTTTAGAACGGACGGACGGACGGACGGACGGACAGACAGACGGACTCACAGAAGGACCAAGCAAGCAACACTGGGCTATAATGATACAGTAGGATTGCTCGAAAGCATAATAACAAGAATAATAACTCTGAAGCCATTCTCCAAATAATCTTACAAACATTAATATCATATGAACAAACAGCTGAATAAAATACAAAATATTGAATTCGTGAAGCAGTAAATTATTACGATGCTGCACTGATTTTATGACTGAAGCCCATTATGTGAAACATTTGCTCAAAATCAAATAACAATACGATTTACAGAAAGCAATTTAATCATTTTTTCTACTTCATGCGAAAATAAATCGTTGTGTGAATGAGCAGAAGAAGCTTGCGATGTTAATTTTACGACCAGATAAAGATGCCGAATTTTGTCACTCGTTGAACACATGTAGCAAATATTTCTCACTGGGTTGAAGACAAAGTACGCATTGCGTTTCTTATGAGCTTCCTCGTTTCGATGTGTCGTCATCTATGTGAACGATAACAACGGGACAACACTCGATAATTCGACATCAGGTTCACGCGGCAATTGGCTGTGGTGTACAAGCTTCTCACGTGATCCATGCATATATCAGAGCTAGGCTTACCATCTCTTCTGATTACATTCTTTATTGGTCGATAACGCAAATTGACTCGAAAGCTGAAAGCAATTCATGAAATTCTAAGCATTCATAAGAACGAGTCGAGGTAAGTCCTATTATCAGCTGAAATAAGTAATGGCAATAATACGTTAACCAAAAGCTGGCACAAGAGGAAATGCATTTCCTGCTTGGGAAAATAGAGACAACTTCTACCATGAGAAATCCTTGTAAAATAATGGCTGGCTAACCATGAAACTGTAAGCATGAACATTCAGAAGTTATGTTTAAAATTGGCCATCGCAAATGCGAGATAATTGTCTATAGAGAAGTCAATTAGATTAGATTATTAGTTAGTTTAAAGCTCCATGATCGCATGAAATGAGAGCCAAAGATAGTGATGTGAAGGGACCTTTTCATGCGTACTCTGGAGAACCTTTGCACCAGGTGTGCTCTCATACAGGTTCCCCTATGTAAAGAAACAGTAAGTCAAGAATTACTATTTTTATTATTAGTTAATTAGTTTAAGGCTCCCTAGCTAAGTCAAAGGCGATCTCAAGAGAGCAAAAAGAAAGGACCATTTAGCCCTGACCACAGGGAACGTGGAATCTGAGCACAGGTGTGTTCCTTGTGCATAAAAGATAGCAAGTTGTAAAGGAATAGGAAAAATATAAATAAAAATCAACGAATAAGTCATGAAAGTGGAAAGAAGTAAAGAGTAAAGTAGGCAAGAAAGATAGACGTCCTGACCGCCTACATGCAACTGGAGTAGCATAAGAGTGTTTCCTGGGAACGACAGTCTCAACAGAATAAAAGAGACTAACCTATCGACTCTATTGTCTATCTTCGTCCCCCTGAAAGGGCAAGTTAAAAATGAAGAATAAGAAAAAATAAAAAAGATGAGATGAAAGTGTGAAAAATGAAATCGTAAAGTGGGCACGAAAGATAGTAAGTCCTGAAAGTCTATCTGTGGTTGAAGTAACCTAACGGTGCCCAGTCGCCATTTCCCACAGCATACGATAGACAAGCCTAACTAACTTGATTCTATGGCTTATCTTTTGCCTCCTGAGGGGTCCATCAAAATGTAGAATGTTCAGATACAAGATTCTAGAAAAGAATATGAAAACCTTTTAGAAGTACAAACATTTTAGCGCGAAGTGCACTTGCGAAGATGCTTCAATCATTATTTGCTCAATTGAATTGTGATTAATCCAAATAAATGTATGCAGTAAATTAGCTCACGAAATTAAAAAAAACTCGGCTTGAATAGGAAAACATTAATAATCAGATAACGTTCAATTTAAAGAAGAGATCTGGACGATAGAAATAACTCAAGCCCTCCATAAATCGTAATCACCTCGAGTAATACCAAGACCTAAGCCAAACAGAATAATAGTTTATCATAGTGATAACAATAAAACTTCTTTCGAAAACATGTGTAGAAAAACAAAAAGGCGCGTAATATATGAGAAGGGAAACTAGCTTCAGAAATAATTTATAGAGGATACATTAGATGAACAATATCATTCATTCCGAATGACAATGTCCATTAAATTTGCAGGCATGAGTAATAATAAGAAATTAATTTGAATCATCTTGCTAGCGTAAATAATCTTAGCTGCTTCTCCGAAACAATTCTTATGATCCTCTAAACGGGGACAACCGCACCATAGACTTCCAAGAGCTTTATTGATTTATAGCCCTCGAGTGCGAACGACACGTCGGAGGCACGTGTGCACCACCAACACGCGTGTGGGCAACGCACCTACAACGCACGGATATTACTCGTTGCCTGCGCTTGCTGTTTGTCAGTATAATTACGTGTCTATTGGTATGCATGCGGCATTTGTTCTCTACATCGGACTGTGTCTTGTCCAAGGACGCAGACACAAAACCGGATACAAAACAGCCACATTTCTAACCGCAGAATAAAATGACCTAGAGTCGAGACTGTAAATTTTAACGAATCAGATTATTTGGTAAGTGCACAGTGAAATTTAATTCATTTATGAAACTGAGGCTGATGGATTTGAGCGTGATTAGATAGGATGCCACCCCGAAATGCGCAAAATTCCGTGGATACGAGGTGTCACGGAAAGACTTGCTTTCTTGAAAAAGCATTTGAAGCAAAATTTGGGCTATAAAAGTAATACATTTTTTGTAGTCAACGTAGTTGTGAATACGAGCGCATTTGCCAAGCTGCGACTATTTGCGCAGCAACAGCCCCACTGAACACGAATTGAATGTGTCAGTAACGCCTGCGGGAATAAAAGCAAATCGCCTTCTTCAGCCAGCACAAGCAGGCGTGTGTGGTGGACCTTGCATGCAAGCAGCCCAGGTTGTCTGCCTGCAAGCGCGTTATTGCTTTCAATCAAGCAATTGACGAAGATAAGGCGGCAAACGTGGCGTAAGTGGCCGCTGTGTCTGGTGATGTTGCCTTCTTTGACACATAGCGGGCACGGAGAGGTGCTTGATCTTGCCTACAGCGCCTGATAACGGGTGTCGTCACTGCACTGGGGGAGCAGGTGTATTTTATCATACTCTGTGTCATGCTTTTAACGCCGTACAGTGTAGCCAGCTGAATATTCAAGCCATGAGGGTGGTAGAGAATGGAGGTGGGTGCGTTTTGCTCAATATGTACTTCGAGTTTAGCAATAGGACGCGCCATTTGACCTACTATCATCGGCCACATTGTTCCCGTCATTTTAAGGGCTATTGAGCCAAGATGTGCGCTGATACGAAGCCTCTATCATGATCATCACACGGTCGAAAACCTACGCAAAAAATCGCCATTACCGGTTTCGAAATTTCAACCTGCGGTTTCGGACGAGTTTCTATCGTACCGTATCTACAACGTTAGAAATATTACTGATTGAGGATTTAATACCATTGAATGCTCAATTGTTTTACAACAATTTCGTTCTGTGAAATCACTGAAAATTTACTTCGTAATGTTCCTCTATAAAATTGAAACAAAAAGGACCCTTGAATGACAACAAGCCTTTTAGTCCCTCGGTTCCATGACCTTTTCCTTTTTATTTGATATATGGAGCAGCTGACAGAATGGGGCACATCGTTACCCAAAATTACTGGATACACAAGAGCTATGCAGGCAGTCCTCCATGTCCGTATACCTTCCTAAGATTTATTTTACATTGTTGAGGCATGCGCCGTGCAATTCTTCGCAGACTTCAAAAGGCGCTGCAAATCCTCCAAGTTTTGCCGTTTATAACAGGAAAACTCTAACAGTGTGTTGAAAAAACAGGTATGAGCTGTAAAGCAGATGGAAAATGTATTCGACTTCTTTCTTCATCTTGACATTTAAAACTTAAATGTGTAGAAAAAATCGACAAAATTTTCTGACAGAGATCGAAAAAAGGTCAAAAATGCCATGTACGTTGAAACATATTTGAACATGGCGCTTGCTGCAGTAAATTTCCATACGGATATTCGCACATTGAAGCGCGATCATACATATATCAGTCGCTTAAGCTTTTTGGCATCGTAAAACTGCAAGAAGCAACTTTCCAGCCACCGACACGCATCCACATGAAATTCGAATTACTCCGCCTGTTGCGACTCCATACGCACCTAGTGAAATTGAACTTGCTTCAAGTAAAAGGCAATAGGCGCCAAGTTTGGTTTCATTTCTATAATTTGAGGTAGGGAATAGATATTTATTTGAGGCAAATTTGATCTCATTAGAAGCTAATTCGGTTTCCTTAAGAAAAACTCAATTCCATGATGAGAGCAAATTCAATTTCATTACACGTAAACTCAACTTGGTTAACTGCAAACTCAATTTCATCATACAAGCAAATTCAGCTTCGCGACTCATCAACTCAATTTGAGTAAAAGCAAACCCAATTTCCTAACAAAAGAAAATTCCCCTTCAATGCACGTGAACTCTATTTGACTGGATGCTAGCTCAATATCACGCGGTGGAAATATACTGGGAAAAGGCACAGCCTCCCTCCACGAGCGCGTAGACTTCCGTGCCATGTCGCTTGTCACTGGCTCATTTCCGGCACCAGGAGCGGCTGAGCACAACCTCGAGCGAGGCGTTCGGCTTGTGGGTGTCGGGCTTGGCTAACCAAGCACTGCTCGACGACGGCTGATAGATGGTCGAGGTGGCGGGGTACTCTCAGGTTTGTGTTGCTCCTGACATAATTATTATCACATTGGAGCGTACGCATCGGGTTCACTCGAAGAGAGTTTTGGAAATGGTGGGGAATGGCATCTCTAGTACACAAAATATTGAAGAATAAAATGGACAGCGTATCGCTATCTCGTCTGCAGCACGTTGGTTGCACCAAATATTAGCCTCTTTCTTAGGACATTATGGGAAGGAGAAAGGCAAGCTGTCCTACCGACCTGTAGAATTGTACCTATGGCTAGCGGTCGCTCAGTGTGTGGAGACTAGATAGGCATGTCGCTGGGGAAGCCAAATTCTCAACATACACAGATGAGGATATGCATTATTTGCATACGTCGTCGAGAGGAGTTCAGGAATTTTGCGTATCCTCCTAGGAGCAGCGCTATGTCGCATGCATACGCTGAGTGACAATCGTATTTCTGCGTATAGGCTCTGAGAGATTATAAGCCAGAGGGTGTTGAATTACATGCGCTGCTGAATAACGATAAGCATATTGGCTCGTGATAAAGACTATTTCTTAGGCCCGATGACAAAGCAAATAACTGGAATGTGTCATCCAAAGCAACAACGGAAACCGCCCCGTGCAAACAATGCACTCACAATGTCACCAGCAGCGCAGGGCAGCACCCGATCATGACACAACACATCCCCCGAGAACGCCCCTCAAACACCACTCACTACCACTCTCACTCACTCCACTCTCACCTCTCACTACCACCCCCACTAACCCCACTCATCACTACCACCCCCACTAACCCCACTCA
>VOMN01013367.1:0-26988 GCA_014899125.1 Orchestia grillus
GATGTTGAACATCCTATATTTTCTTTATCTTACTCTACGCGTGAAGGAGCATGAATCGCGTGGCCGTAATACAATTACTTTCATCAATGTTTTTCATGTTAGGACACTTGAAAATTAGCAAATTGCTCATTTCTTTTTAAACATCTTTCCAATTATACATCGTTTCAAATTTGAAAAGCAACTGACGTGAATATAAAAATATCCTGAAAATTTATTGACTTTTTTCAAATTCAAGAAAACTTACATGTTTCCTGAAAAATTTGCAAAAACAATTTGTTTCCTAAACTGAAACCTAATGAAACCAACTCCATCGTTCTGGTGCACGAATTGTAATAGTAGCGTTTTGAAAGTCGCAAAATAACAAGATTCCTTTTAATTACTTGTTTTCTTTTGCGAAATCGGAAAAGTTGCTTGTGAGCAAGATCTGTTATTTCATCGAGTAACATTAGTGTCCCAAATTTGAAAGCTATTCGTTCAGTAAAAAAAAATATTGTCCAGACACTAGGAGGTCTCCTTAAACTCGTTAATAATCTGATTTAATTTAAAGGAAAACGGCGGCTCTCAGCCCAGAAAGAGCGACTCCCAAAGCCATAGCTACACCACCGAAGGCACAAGACAGCACCACTGTTACACACGGTTGATTGAGTGCAGCCAACGCGTCTATTGTAAATATATTCCTCGATAAACGAACAACGATCACGTGGTAATTCAAATTTCAAACCTTGAGCATCAGCGCAGTTTATTACGAATGAAAAAATTCAGTATTGTTTTTAATTGGCATCCAATCGATGCAACTGTGATCGCTCACGGCTGAAGACGATAATACGCAGAAGTACCTGATTCCTACAACTACAGCTTTCGCGCACTACTGACAGATTCATCGAAACTTCAGCATAGCAGGCGGCGGGAAAGAAGCGCTCATTCTTAGGTAGTGTACTCAGTAATGGTTATTTCTCTCCATCAACGTCTCCCACTTGTGACACCGTAGATTTCCGCTTAATTTTAAAGGCGATTTTTCTCAAGTCCTGAAACTCACCACCACAAATGGTGGTTTTTAATCTTGGAAGACATAGAAAATCAAAGTCGTCAAAACCTGAAGAATATATTTGTAGTGCTTGATACATAACACAATGAAATATGAAAACAGTACCTCAATCTCTTATTTACAAAATTTTGTAGCAAACGTCGTAACCATTCGTAAAAGTAGTAGTGGAATGGAGGTATCCAGCGCTTCAGTGACCCGGACTGTTCCGCGCCGAAACGTAAGAGATCATTTAGTATGGACTGTAGAGAACGGGGAATCTATTGACAAGGTGTGTTCCCGCACAGGATCCCCAGCGCATAGACAGAAGAGATAGCGAAGGCGTCAAAATTGAGGACGTCAAGTGGACACAAGTCTCGAAGGCCGATCTACAGTTGAGTTGAACTAACTACAGCGCCTCCTGGAGACACCAGTCCTCGCAGCATGCAATTAACAAACCTAACTAGCCTAGCCCTTTGCCTATCCTATGTTGAGGGGTTACCATCCAACTTTACTGCACATCGTTTTACTGCTATAATAAAAATGCTAATTGTACTTTTAAAGTATCACTAGGGTAGACGGGCCCAGTTATGCTATGTCCACGACAGCGAACACAAAGAGTTTGCACACTAAAATCAAGTTTTGTGCCAGTGCAAACACACGAGAAACAATACAAGGTACACTCGTCTACAACCAGAACAAACCGTTATTTCGCTATCTCAAAACGCTAACGCCTAAAAATTTAAGAACTCAAACTTCCATGCAATTAAACAAGAGGAGATAAAAGAGTTCGAAGTGATTTGAGCCATTAAAGAGAAAATTGCCTCATCCTCCTCGCTTGTGATATTAAAATGAACTAACCTGATTGATTTTGTATAAATGGAGTGGTAAGTGGGCATGAGGTAGTCCGCTGGATAGTAGAAAAAATACTGAAAAAATTTATCAGGTATCGAGGCACATCTCTTTTAGCTAAAACCCCAAATATTTATTTTTCTCGTCTTAGGTTTACTGTAATACGTATTAACAAGAAATGTCTGTAGAACGAATTGATAATATCTAACATGAAATCTGTACATTAAAATTATACGAAAGATTTGTAAAAAACATGCGTATCTTATAAAAATAATGCTAAATACAACGGGCTCAAAAATCAGTCTCTCAAAGACCGCAAAACGAAGTGGGAGAAGTTTCATACCATCTCACGACCGTTTTCACTCATACAGGCAAGAGTTTGACAATGACGTTACAGATATCATTTTTAATGAGTTTGAATAAAACAGAAGTAGAATTTCTACGGGTTATCCCATCTAAACCAAATTTGCACTGTCATTACATTTAAGAACGTTTCGCTCGAAACCAGGCACACGTTTAATGTATAGATGGCAGATGTACACATTATTTCATCTCGCAGTCCCCACATCTAACAAGGAAAAATTATTTCCTGTTAAAATTTTCGCTCTATTCGGAAACTGAAAAGTTCAACTTGCAAACAAAATCAACTATTTTTTGAGCATTAAAATGTCAGAGACGCGTACTTGTTCGACGACTCAAAGGTTAAAGTGTACAAGAACGACCCACACTCTAATTCAAGTACATAACCTGAGCCAAATGAAATCGAAATGTCAGGGTCAGGCTGTACAGGGAGAGCTTCTCGATGTCAGTGTTTTCTCGTCCGTCTCACCACATCTAGAGAGGCCTCTGCACCACGACCCCCTGAGACCATACACAGCTCTCGCTTCCGCAAGGATCGTTCCCCAGAGGACAGTGCCCAACACACTGTGAACTAGATCGTTGTCTGGAGAAACCATGAAGATAGTGGGTTTCTAACAGGTTATTCTTCCGTAATTTGTTCCTAACATCGTACATAAAAAATAAAAATAAGTCTTCCCAACTCACGGTAGCTTCGTTATGAACAAATTTTGTAACGCTCGCTGAATTATCTATAGCCCAGTACGCGCCTTAATGGTGTTCATGCCATAATAGGACTAATCAATAAGAACACCAAAACCCAGAAGTGGAGGCACTCAACGAAAAAGCATAAATTAGCACAGAGAAGCATTAACTAAGAAATTATAGAATTCCCCAGCAACGACCAACACGTCACTCATAGAAGTCACGTGGGCACGAATATACTACAATGGGACCCAATCAGAAACTACTAAGATACCATAGGACTTATGGGTCTGGGCACATCCACTCCCTGAGCAATCACGGGAGGGTTCACTGCCCCTCCGCCACCAGCAGACAGACCACCACCACCATCTGCCTGAGACACAGGCGTCACGGTGTCGTACAGGCCAGGGTTGATGGTCACGGTCTTGGTGCAGTTGTAGGTCTTGTAAATACCCACGAGACGGTCGGCCAGCTCGAACATTTGCGACCGCAGAGAGATGATGATAAATTGGGCGTTCTTTGTCCGTTCCTGCAAAAAAAAGTCACACTCTGATCGAAAGACTTGGAGTTCGATAACAGAATGAAAATTGTACTCAAGGGGAATCGAATTTATAACGTTGAATGAAGTTTACTACCTCTCAGCAAATACTCGTTTGGTAAATTCAAATAAAATTTACAAGATTTAAAAGTACGATATTCCAAAAATATTTGAAAAATAATATGATAAGGCATCTTTAAGCAATTAGTCTTTCATCATGTCGAATAGAGGAAGGTGGAAAAACTCATCCAAAAATGAGTGATCGTAAAATCAAACACATACAATGTCACAGCCAAGCATTTTGACGTTTGAGTACGAGATGCAGTTCAAGATTTGAAAAAGTAGACCAAACAACTCCTCTCACTCTTATTCAACCACCCCACTACTCCCGCCAACCTACCACTGCTCAGGAGAGAAGGAAAGGAGGGAGGGAGCGACACAGAAAAACGGAGGAACATTGATGTCATTAATAACGATGGAGAAATTCTCAAAATCATTCCTAAAGTAACTAACTTCGAGGAAAATTAACATACCCACAATCGTACCAACTAGTAGTCACAATGGATTACGAGGAGATAAAAATTTTACCGCCACGTAGAACAAGTAAATTACTATGAACAACCAATGACATCAACACCCTCATTTCGCAAAGCTAAATCGGACGAACCTTGATATAATTAGCGACGATAGAGACATTCTTGAAATCGAGGGCAGCGTCGATCTCATCCATGACGTAGAGGGGCGTGGGCTTGTAGTAATGCAACGCGAACACCAGCGCTAGCGAAGACAGGGTCTTCTCTCCGCCAGACAGGTTGGTGATGTTCTTCCACGATTTCTTCGGTGGTCGCACGCTGCACAAAATCAATTGTCTTATTTCAATTCCCTGCTCATACCGTGTTTACTAATCTTAGTTCGTAATTATATGCTACTTGTTGTTATGGTTATGTATTTACCTATACATGAACTTGAGCTTTTCAATACATACAAATTGAAACATAATTTTAAAATCCTCATCGTTCTCCGTACAGGTTGCTCTAGAAGCCCAGTACCATATTTGGACCCATTAGTGGTGCGTCGTCTCAATCAGTTTTCATTTATCTCTCACTTGATTGTAATGCAGAGATCAAGGCAAATTACTTGTGGTGAATAAATGTTTGAAATATCCTTCAGTCAATAGGAATTTAGAATACAGGTTATGTGTAGGTAGTTTTAGATGTGAACAATAAGCGCAAATTGTGTACTTGCATACTTGAAATTGTGTTATTTTACCAATACATCTCTATAAAGAAAAGCATTTGATAATGCGGAGGAGCTTTAAACTTTAGCAGGCGTAAGTAATGCAACACAGCACTAAGCTATGGAGAGAAGAAACGTTTCAATTCGGGATTTGATTTGAATGGTCCGATATTCATGAAAGATTTCAAATTACTGGAATTTTTAAAAATACGGGAAAGAAAATATCAGGAAACAACGCTCTGAGTAATAAATTAACACTTTCTTTACTGACAGCACATTGGCTGAGCTATAAACACCGCAGGAAACTTCGACTATTTTGAACGAGATTTGTTCTCAATAGTTAAGTAACAGAACTTATCACAGGAAATCATACGCATTTTCACTACTTTTAAACTGAAAAAACATATCCTACAACCATGTAGTATAAATGTAGACAAATTGAATATGAAGAACTGAATACTTTTAACTTAAGAGATTAACATTCAACATCAACATGGAATCACAGTGACTCCAAATAACTTCTCATGCTGTGTCGAATGATGCACGCGTTTCGATGACTCAAGTGCCTGAATATAAATCACAAACGCATCAGGGTCCCACATCATCACTCATACCCTTCCCACGAACGGTGGAACGTAGTCAAACTTGGAAAGCACTATCAGCGTATCCGACCAAATTTTAACGAGTCCAGTGAACATCAGCATACCTGAAAACGATACCCTCGCTGAAAGGGTCCAACGAGTCAACGAGCTCCAGCTCAGCGTCGCCGCCTAGAGTGATCATCTGGTACATCTCCTTGAGCTTGTTGGAGATGATGCTGAAGCCCGTCATGAACTCGTTGAGGCGTTGCTTGCGCAGATTGTCGTGGTGACGACGCTGTTCGTCTCTGCTCAACGTGATTTCGTCCAGCTCTGCGACACGCTGCAGGTAGATCTCTTCCTGCAAGTGTAAGTTGCTGTTTAAAATAAGGTCACAGATGTACGACGACGGTATGCAATAGGCTCGAAATAAGGAAAAATGTTTCGATATATTCAACGTGTAAGGCTTTTTTAAATCCAGCGCCTTCGCAGTAAGCATGCATCTGTGTTTTTTCATGAAGAATAAACTGGTGAGATGAAGAGAATCATTTGTTCTTTCTCTCACTAGGTCCACATTCATATACCCAGACCGTCCTACGAAAAAAGCGAAGCCTATAGGATTGAGCTCTCATATCCACTTTCTAGCTATGAAAAAGTCGTCCGGTTGTCGTCAGCAGACTCCATTAGAGTTGAGTCGGAACTCCACCTTGGACATATTTAAAGAACATACCTTTTATACAGTATTTACTTTACATACATTTACAATTTACTATCTCTACTACACTTGTACCAAAAGAGCCTGAGACTGACTGATTTACTTAGTTCTAAAATCAAGCCCAATGTTTTAAGGAATAACCATGAATCTTTCATTAATGAACTTCCTTCCCATTGTAACATCGCAGCCTCGCCACTCACAGTTCCACAAGAATTCTAACCTTCTTCCTGTACTCCTGAATGACGGCGAGGTTCGGTCTGGCCTGTGAGAGCTTTTCCTCCATCAGCTCCAGATCGTAGGCCATCTTTTTCACGTCGAGCTCGAGCAACTGCTCCTCGCTGAGCTCCTCCAGAACGGGCTTCTCTTCGCCTTCCTTGCTTAGAGGCACTTCCTGTAGTTCCAACTTTGACAGCTGTTGAGAAAAGAAGCATTGGAAATATAGCGCAGGTGCTGGTAGATCAGGGCAAAGAGTGTGTGTGTATATATACATCCATCGAGCGTTAATGCACTCGAATTCTTGACTATAGGGGCATGTAAAGTCCAATATCAACAGTGAAACTCGAGATTTACAACTTGGCTCCATTAAAAGTGTACAATACCTACAGTATCTTCTTTACCAAACGATGAGTGACATCATTAGCGTTGGATTTTAGACGAAAGTCAAATCAAGGAAATGATACGCAATAGATGTGATTAACCGCTAGAACAAACAGGTAAACTAATGAAGGGCGCCCCATTGTAGCAAACAGCGCAAGCACAGTAGTACAAGACGACTAATTTTGCTAGCCAAGAGAGAAATTCATAATAAAAAGAGAGAGCTAATTACATTACTAGAGCACCTCAAGGTAGCCAGCCAGAGGATGCTTTCGAAGTACTTTATAATTTCATTTTACTTACTTATTTATTTTATTAGTTAGTCTCAAGTTCCCTAGCCTCATGGTGTGTGCTTTCAAGAGAGAGAAAAGAAGGGACCATTTACACAGTCTTAACTTTATCGCCGCCCCATCGATACCTTTCTTAAATAGAAGACAAAAGTACTTGAGCGGTCAAAAATTATAGATAATTACAGATACGGCGACGAAAAGTCAGACTGGGTAGTATGAACTTTAGAAAACGTAGAATCTATGCACGAGCGTGCTCTTACACAAGATTCCCTTCACATAGAAACAACGCTAAAAAAATGGGGTAGAAAAGATAAAGAATAATCAGCGAAGAAAGCATGAAAATAGGAAGAAGCGAAGTGGGCACGAAAGATGGAAGTCCCGAAGGCCTAGCTATATCCGAGATAACCAACCGTGCCCCCCCTAGGGGCGCACTACCCATGGCATAGGGAAAAAATAAAATTACAATTCGAAGAAGTGGCAAAGCATTAAAATAACTAACGAACCTTCTTTTTCCAATGAGAAATTTTGGACTTGCTTTCCTTTACTATGCCGTCATACTTTTCGATTTCTTGGTCAATCTCAATCTTGCTCGCTTTGATCTTATTTTCCTTCTTGACGATCTCATCATGATCGGCCTTCAGAGCAGAGATTTGGTCGAGCAGCTCGTCTTCCTCTTGCTGTGAAGAAAAAAACGGAAGTTACAATGTACCAATCAAAATTTGATCTAGACGCGTACCTTTACTCCATACATAGGTTGCAGAAAAGTGCCACTGCACTACGAATGATTATGAGGTACCTATTTAATAATTATCAAATTAAACACCGTAAAACTAAAGGACAAATAAAAACATTAGGTTTGTTCGTTGTAAACATAACATTGAAAATAAATCAAACGATATTTAAAGAACACTGAAACTGAAGGAATACTTTTATGTTCAAAGTTTGAATACAATATAACACAACAAATCTATCGTTTGAAGAAACAAGCCTCAGGTAAAGATAAATATTGTTCAACAGCTTACTTTTTTAGAGTTAAAAAACAAAATAAACGGCAAATTACGAGAGAATTTACAATAAAACTCGTCTTCTGACTGAAATCAAAAGTATAAGGCTTTTCTGAAGAACTTCGTGGAAAAGACTTTTTTGCAACATGCAATACACAGGGTATAACATATTTGTGAAAATTTTGCTGTTTTTACTGCTATACTTTATCAATGCCAATCATCTGTTACACTATCATTACTTGGAGGGATTGAATTAACGATCTAATCCTCTACTGACAAGATAACTAAAATCTTAATCGATTTCAATGTTTGAGAGGATGACTTGCACAATACCCGGGATGAATGTACTTAGAATAACTTTAAATACACTTTAAAATTTCTCGGCTTGTTCAAGTCACGAAGGCAAAGTTTGTTTATGTTTCCAATTTACTGAATTGCATCATGATTAGAAAAGAACAGCATAAAAACATTAATTTTGTATTGAAATTTAATTTTTTTCCCTGCAGTGAGTGCCTTTAAAATATAACTGCTACGGTAAACCTCAATTTTTTCACAAACCTAGAACGATCAATAGCAGCGAAACTCTAAAAAAAAGAGCTTAAAAGGGGAGCATTTGGGGCAATATACACTACTCATTCGCTCAATCAACCAAAACTGAACCGTACTCAGGAAATAGAGGCACTAAAATTCGACGACTCTATGCGGGATCTCCATTTAGAAATGCTAGCCGTTGGTATGCCGACCGCCGGTGTCATAGCTTCTCGTTCAAAAGGTTGAAAGAATCCACGAACGAATCCGGGTGTCCTCGACTTTTGCGGGTGTCACGTTCCGGAAACCCCCGCAATAGGTGAAAAAATCCGCGAAGTATAAACAGCACTGGCTCAGTGAATCATCTGGGTATTATAATAAATAATTTATAAAAGGTACCAGTCTATTTGTACACATCGAACTTTTTGTAGAGCTTCTACACCCTCTTACGAACCTTCCCTATACTCTTAAATACTTTCAAGCATGTAAGAATTAATCTGCAAAAACCAAGCCAAAACTTGCTATGTACGGTGATGTATATTCACACTAAATATTTTAAAGGTTTCATGCCGCCCTGGAACCGCGGTATCATGTAGCGAGCGTAAGATTACTCTGACAAAGCACTCACTGTTTTTTTTTGGAATATTTCCATGACTTCAGCGGCCTTCTTCTCTATCTCAGTGCGCTGCTTGGTCATACCGAGCAGCTCGTTCAACACTTCCTCCTTCTCCGCCTCGAGGGCAGTGATTTTATCCTCAGTTTTCTTTGTGTTGCGCCCGGCCGTCTTGGTCGCCACCTGCAAGAAGGGATCCGTTTTAATGTTCTTCCTTCAACAACAATGGCCCTCATAGGAGAGAAAGCATAACAAAGTCATGTTAGAGTGCTGAAAGGACACGTCTCGTCTGTCAGTATTCCATATTTTCCTGATGAGATACAGACTCGAGTCTCCACCCCCTGCCTTCCAGTTCGTTGTCGAGTCACGATTCATTGGAGCATGAGAGGTAGCACAGGCTGGTGAAGCTATGTATGGACAACACCTCAAAAATCTGAGAGCTTTGAAATCCATTTTTCTGCTAGGAAAATACTACTTTCCAGAAGCCGCTTGCCTTACGTGAGAAGAGAAATGCACGGATTTATTATGTTTCTTCTTTGTAGACTTATCACGATAAACGAGATAAAAAAAATGTCTCGTATCATCGAAGGCATGATTTGCTCAAAACAAATGAAGACCCCTCAAACTTTTAAAACAACAAATGCATGGCTGCAACCTCTCAAATTCCAACATCACAAAGCTCAAAAAACAAAAGCATGATGCATAAATTCACGCAAGTGGAAGGTAAAAATATTTCCAATAACTTACGGTCAGTCTGGTGATCTCTGCATTAACTTTCTCCAGTTTCTTGCTAATATCATCAAGACTTTTCTTGAGGTTCTTCATCTTGCCACCAGTTATGGCAACGATTTGCTTGGTTATAGAAGTGACTTCCTTCTCAACTCCTTCTGCCTTCTCTGCAGCTGCAGTATGGGCTTCAACTTTCTTTCGAATCTCACTCTCCATTTTTTTCACTTTCGCAGGGTCAGATTCCACAGCCTTGACCTTCTTTTCTTGCTCACTTCTTTGCTTCTCGAGAGACGTCACCTGTTGCTTGCTTGCCTCGATCTCCATCTTGTACTTCTTTGAGTTCATTTCCATGGTCGATAAATCTCGAGTGATTTTCTGGAGCGCGCTTTCAGTATCAACACGAAGACGACGAAGTTGGGACGCTTTTTGGGTTAGTTCCTCCACACACGACTCCGTTCGTGCTACCTCCTTGGGGTCCACAGTGACGATTGCTTGTGCATCCTTGCCCATGCGACCTCTCAGCACAGACTTGCCTCCGCCGGACATGGTACCGTGTGGCTCGATGAGGTCTCCTTTCAGAGTTACGACCCTGTGTCGCTCGCGACCGTAAGCAATTCTAGAAGCTTGATCCAAGTCATTGGCCACCAGAGTGTCACGGATCGCAAAATAAAATGCCGTTTTCACCCGATCGTCGCTCACTCGAATTAGATCGAAGAGACGTGGGACGTTTTCAGGTGTTTGAATGGTGCGCAATGTGTGCTCTCGCCACCGTTCCATCTTATCTAGAGCGATGAAAGTAGCAGTTCCTGTATTTGATCTCTTGAGAAAGTTGATGCAAGCCTGGCCTGTCTCAACAGTATCCACAACCACATTGTCCAACGGCCCACACGCAGTGCTCACAGCAACGTCGTACTTGGCATCAATGCCCCCGAGATCGCCCAGGCGACCAAGGATACCCGGGATGTTACCGTTTCGTTTCTGTTCCATAATGGCATCGAGAACACGGCCCCTCGATCTGGAAGAATTCATAGCGCTTCTCGTCTCTTCCAGTTTTATTCTCTCCGTGTGGAGTCGCTCTTCGACTTGTTTCAATTCAGTCACGGTCTGTTGCAGATCTTTTTGAAGCTGCTTCACTTTCTGTTGGTCTTCCGGAATGGCTTTAGCTAACCTAGCTAGCTCTTCCTTGCGAGTCTCAACTGTTTGTTTAGCTTTTTCGAGAGACGATACAATCTGATCGAGCTTCTTTTGTTCGCCTCGCTCGGTGCTGAGGTAAATGTCGAGCTCTGACTGAGCAATATCGACGACGCTTTTAGTCTCATCAACAACTTTGCGCAAATCAATGAGTTTCGTCTCAAACTTCTCTTTGTCATCTTGGAGTTGCTGCGTTTCTGAGTTCAGGGACTCCATAGCCTTAGCATAAGCTGCTTCTTCCTTAGCGCGGCTCGCTGATAACGTTTCTTTAAGGGTCTGGCATTCCTGAATACTAGCTTCATTTTTCTCAGGTAAAGCCTTCAGTTCCTCCAATTTTTCTTTCTCAGTCTTTAATTGAGCAATGATCTTCTTGCGTTTCGAATTCTTGTGCTTCAAGTCTTCTTGCAACTTGTTATCTTCAGTGTCATACTCTTTAAACTTGGTGTCATTCTGTTCTTTGATCTTAATAACCTCTTCCAACTGTTTGCCGAGAGTTTTCATGCTAGTTTCTTTTTCGACTTTGAATCCCTCCAGCTCCTTTAATTTTTTCTTAACGTCACTTAGTCCGTCATCGATTTGCTGCTTTTTTTCTTGTGCACTGATCATGGCAGCATTGGAACTGTGAATGTAAGCCTGATAAAGAAAATTCTGCTTGCGCGTGATCTCGTTCTCTTGCTTGATGTGAGTGACGGCGATGTCTTTAGGGCCTTCCAATTCATCTTTTTCCTTTTCGACCAGTTTAAGTCGGTTCAGTTTCTCTTCTCTTTGTTCATTGAGATCCTCAACTCGCTTCGAGAGCAACTCGATGGGTTCTTTGAATCTAGTGGACCCTACAATATCTTCTAGATACTCTAACATGCCACAGTCATGTTCGGTCAAAGCTTTGGGCTTCATCATGGCTATCTGTTCCACTTCACCTTGTAAAATAAGAAACCTGTTGTGATCCAAGTCAATGCCCTCTTTGCGTAAGAGCTTGGCAACCACTTTAAACTGACACCTCTTGCCATTTATTTGATAAAAAGATGAATTGTCTTTGAACACAGTTCTTGCCACTACAAACTTTGTGTCTGGCACGACTTCGAAATCATCGTCAGAGATGTCTATAATCTTCTCAAAGTGCACAGCTACGGTGCAGCTCTGCACGTTAGGATGAGTTTCGGAGTTATGGATGAGGTTGGAAATTTTCTTAGAACGCGTTTTCTGAGCCCTGTAACCGAACACAAACAGCATGCCATCGATCACGTTGCTTTTGCCACTGCCATTTGGTCCCACCACAGATGAGAAGCTCTTGTGGAAGGGGCCCAATACCTGGAAAAGATAAATCAAGTCAAAACAAACTTCATTCATTCATTCATACCTACTGTACCTGTCAGTTGTGTGGACTAAACACATGTGTAGACTAAACACATGTGTGGACTAAACACATGTGTGGACTAAACACATGTGTGGATTTGGATTGCAATCCTCATGCACGGTGAACTTCAATGACAGATTGTGCGCAATTTCTACTGTTTGATGTAATGATGCAATTGTCATAAACTACCATTAAATCAGCAACAAGTTAAACTAGGAAGTGATGAATGCAGTATTATGTCTTGGTGAAAGACACAATTGACAAACAGAGTTTCAAAAAACACTCACATGCAAGTCTAAAACTTGAGATTAAAAATAGCACAGAGGTTTGCCTGAATAGAAATAATACGAAACATTTTTCCATAAGCCGTGTTGGATGTTCTGAAGGCAATAACACCTACTCTGAAGCTCAATAATCTTAGATTGTGCTTGAGAGTACAGCAACAATCTGGTAACACTGAATAGGAAAGTTCATAGCTACACAACATTCATGGAATGGGTATCAAGGCTTGACAAAGTACCGAATGGTAAGCAGCATCTCACATATAAGGAAAATAAAAGAACATTAATTAATTAAAATGTATCCCTAACATTACCAATTACCAAAACATGAGTCTCAACATTAAATTTGGAAATTTGTGTGCTCTATGAACATGAAGTAATACCTGACAAATTCTTGACACTAATGGGAAACCACAAATGATCTTACAGTAAACTGTTCATTAAACTAATAAAAGTTTGATAGCAAGCTTTAACACATTGGCTGCAACGTACACCATATTGGTAGATGCAATCATCTAATCTAACCTAACCTAAAGTAACAAAATCATTAACATATATGAATATAAATTTTTAAGATTTCATAAAATTTGTGTTTATTACTCAAATAACCTAGTTTAGATTAGGGGGAAAATGGATAGGATAATCAAATTTTTGAAAGCAAAATCCTTCAAATTTAAACTCACCGCGGAAATTTTTGTCAACATGAAATATTTCCTGCATAGAAAATTGCAGACAAAGTGTTAAATAGTTGAGACTACAAACAAAAACATGTGAATGCACAAAACAAGGGTAAGTGAAAACCTAACCACTCTTGATTTACCTTTTTCTTTTCTCCGCTACTTTGAGATAAGAAACTGATTAGAATACTTTGTACACACTTCAATGCATGTAATTTAGTTGAAGTTCACCTTATGCTCAAAATAATGCCAGTCCTACACAACACCAATGTTCAGGGCAATAAACCTTGACTCATTAATCCAAAATGCAGGTACAAAAAACTCATTTCTACACGTAACTCTCAACTCCTCAACAAATGGCAACCTTAATAGTTTTCACAAAGAATTTATCTGTATGCTGTGACAAATTACAAGTGTTATGCTAATCAGACACAAAATGACACTTTTTAAACAAGTCAATTATGTGTTCCTCATAATCCTATTTCATCTTGAAGCCATTTAGCTTGAATCCTGCCACAGTTATGCAGAGCTATATGCAACTAGAGAATTTCTATACATACCTACCAACATAAACTATGTGGAATATTGAAATAATGCTACTTTAATATTCTAATCCATCATTTGCTGCCGTACCAATGAATCGCAGTTATGGGCAAGTACAAATTATTTATAGGATTCTCTTCTGAGCATTGCCTATATATTCAGGGGTGAAAAAAACTCACTTTCAAAGAGTGTACTTAAAAATGCTGAGAAATAAACCTTAAAATCTGTTACATTTTAAACAACTTATCAAAACCTAAGCAGGTGCTGCCAACATGTTGATTATATTGAAACATTTTTATAATACGGAGAATGACCATAAATGTTTGTTCGGCATTAATCATTGGATGCCTCATGACCCATTGATGTTGACATTTGTCTGCACAAGTAAACAGTCATGTGAATATTGAACTCACCTGTCTGCCAGCATAGCTTTTGAAAAACTCATTTTCAATGTGGGTGATGACAAGTCGGGGGCCATTACTATCAAAAGTGCAGGCTGGAGGAGGAGGTGGAGGAAGGTATATGTCACCAATTCTGATGCCCCCCTCTTCTTCCTCCTCATCTTCCATCTCAACATCTTCAGCCCCATTCATGTTAGCACATGCAGGACCAACTTCAGCAGCCTTTGATAGCTGAGGTTCTGAATTTTCTTCATTACCTTTTGGCCCTCTTTTGAAAGGATTGCTTGTGCCAGGACTGGCATTGGCCAATTTCTTCTTGGGAGGTTGCTTCTTTTTTGACACAACTGACTTTCTTTTGGATTTCTTCTTAAGGGATTCATTGATGCTTGCATCAGAGTCGGAGTCTCCTAAAAGACTGGGTTCAGATGTAGACATTTCAGCAGCATCATCAGATGTAGAAGCTGCCCCTGCTTCTGATGTTCTACTTATTCGTTTTTCCCGAGACTTCCTGGGAGGGCCCATGATAATTGCGGATTTTTAAATCTGTAAATGATTATACCTGAAAAAATCCATGCTGCAAATTAATAAAAAGAAAATCATTTCACCATGAAATATATCAAATAAAAAACTACATTAGCAATTGTTACGCCTTGGGAATCATTGGAAATTAATAACATTAAAACCCATTTATGGCTAAATTTCACAGTAATTGGTTAACTTTGTTTCAATTAAAGTTGCCCAACCTTATGTTAACACACATGATACAAGTTCATTACTAGATAATTTTCCATTAAGAAGAACATTTTTGTAACCCATGAAACACTCAAAATAAAAAGCAAGAAGTAGAGGGAGTATAATGCAAAAATTTCTCATAACTATTAGTGACATGAAAAATTATAATTTCACAGTGATCTCAGTAAAGCATGTTAATTTATTTCAAAATTAAACCAGTCCAAATTTTCCTGTGTGACCAAGAGCTGATGTCATTATCAATAACACTCCAGCAGTGTTGATGATAGTGCCAATCTTACACACTCTTGCCACAATAGGATTCTAATCTGTTTGCAAGTACCAGTATTTCTGCAATTCTATTCATCACATCATTAATTTCAAAATTCTTCCATGTATTCTATATGTGTTTGCAATGACATGTGCACACAGCCAAAATATGCAGTCCAGTTCACACAGAAAAGCTACTTTTCTTAGCTGAAACAGGCAGAAACTCTGCTTAGAAATTACAACTGTCATGAACATACTACATGAATGAACTGACAAATAAGTTCTTTTGAAATAATGTACTTAGTACTTATATTGAGTCTGAGTTTGGCTATTGTTTTTTGACTCTTTTTGCAGTATCTGAATGAAAAAGCAATTTTAATTCCATTTCATAGTAAGGAGTGCAAACATCAAAAACTCATTCTCAATGTGTGTGATGAGAAGTCTGGGGCCATTACTGTCAGAAGTGCAGGCTGGAAGAGGGGGTGGAGGAAGGTATATGTCACCAATTCTGATGTCCTCCTCTTAATTCCTCTCAAGTTAATTCCTATTCAATGACAGCTGTAGGATGAGTATAGCACTCTATGCAATCAGCCAAAGAAAAAAATATATATATCAAATACCAACCATTCCAATTCATTTTGCTTTCAAAAAAGCAGTAGTATTTTTAATCTTTTAATAATAGTTGAAATATAAATGAACAATATGCTAGCAAGCACACAATCATAATATTGAGCCATGGCGAAAATTCCTCCAAAAGCCTAATTTGAGTCAACTCTTTGTTTGCCATGAGATTGCGCCTTTAACTTCATATCATTAACTCACAAATAAACTTGCGTACAGTATAACTTTCCATCACGATAGAGTTCACAAAATACCAATAACCTCCACAATATATTTCAACTTGATCTTGACGTGCAGAACGCCTCGTATTCCAGAAGTAAACATTTCGAATTACCAGAGAACAATCGTGAATTGAGGTCATATATATCCACGCGCAATTACAGATTCAAGTTTTTATAGATAATACATCATCATTGTCATCACGAATGCAACGCGCATAATTACAACCAGTGTAACCACAAACTTGAATCAACGTCTCTTGCAATACCACTACTATACTATTTAACCCCTACGCGCCATTTGAACAATCCAAATACACACAAAACGGTGCCACAGGCTTCCAAAATATTTTTCGTAAATTTATATCCACGACTACTTATAAACTTTACGAACAGAATATTACTTATTACTATGAAATTCGGTCTAAAAATTATACCAAGGTACATTTACAGTTCAAGTTTGTAAATAAAGCAGAGTAATATAGGCCTCAAATTTACATTTGGCACCCTTGCAGTTTTTGGCTTTGTCTGACTTTAAGAAGTACGGAGAAAGAATACAGAGAAATTTTGTGAGTTTTTGAGAAAAGGACATAATAAGGTTAGAAATTTCCACTCTGGTTTACATGAAACAATTACTTTGTTTTTAATAATTTGAATTTTGAAGTTATTTAAAAAATCTTCCTTTCATTTATTATCGATAGTTACAAATGCGTGTGGATGTAGACCTATGCAATGGTTAATATAACAACCAACCGGTTTAACATAAACTTATCTCCTACGTATGTTGTGATGCATCAATTTACTTCATTATAGGTTTATTATCTTAAATATTTCCAATTGTACTACCATTTAAACAGGTGGCTTTTTATGCCAGTGTTTTATAAATTGAAGATCGAAGATGATTGATCTGTAGCATGCGGCAGTATGATATTCCTAGCTAGTCAATTTTGATTCTAAAAATGATTGCTTACGCAACTCTAAAATTCTCTAATTCAATTCTCCATCAAAGTGTGCTAAAAATTTAAGCGTTATTGTGAATAGCATTCTATATTAATTTTTAAGGCATTCTAAAGTTAGAATGCCTTAAACTTGCTCAACCTATTTCATTAGAAAATTATATTAGATTATTTTACAAGAAAATCGGAATTAATTATTTGGTTAAGAACCATTTCATCCGCGGAGAACACGCCGTCGCTTGTCAACATTTTGATTCATTCGATCAACTCCGTTGTAGACACAGCACTCGGTCCTTCGTACCTTCGTATTTCTTCTCGTCTCCTCGTCACAACTTCAAGCAAGCAACGCTTCTACTGGCCTCCTTCGAAGTTCTCCCGGGCGTGCTCAAGACCTCTCATTTCACGTATCGAAGCCAGCAATTAAATATCCACACATGAACCTACCACACAATCACGCACCACGAAAAACACTATTCTTACGGGATCAGACCCGAATCTTCACGCCGCAAATATACAAGTTAAGTGCCAAAAAAAACTGTGTTTTAGTGTCCATCCTGGCCAAAACGAACGTACTCCAATCTGAACCCCCAATATGAAAGATCGAAGATGATTTTCTGCCTAGAGGCAGAAATTAGTTGAAAAAGTAATGGGGTTGAAACTGTGTTGCCTCATAACTGCTTCCCTTTCGATGCATGAAAATCTGTATCAGTTCAGAATCCATACGCAATATGGAATGGAAAAATAAGTTTAATAAAAGTATCAGATGAAATGTTTCTCATTACACACATGCAGAGGTGGGCAGCGCTACTTTGAAATGTAGCGGCCGCACGGCCGCTACATTTCAAAGTAGCGCTGCCCAGCTCTGCACACATGTTTTCAAAGATGAGTGAATGAGAACGCTTTGATTTACGGCACTGTAACCAAAGCTAATGCCCATGAGGCAAAAGTTGAACAGTTGTCTTTCCTTTATTTTGAACCCCTTAAAATTCTGTAACCTGGCGCAATAAGAAGTAAAAATATAACTTCGCAAGCACACAACCATAAGTCCATAATATTGGGCCTAGGTGAAAATTCCTCCTAGAGAGTAGGGTGAACTATGTATGTATAAAGTTTCAACTATATAGTTACACATAGCGGTAAGACTACTATTCAACGCCAAAAGCACGATAAATTTATTAATTTTTGTATGCTACGTTTCTTTCTGGAGGGAAGTATAGAACTTTATTATTATATTTATGTACATGTTAGTTCCCCTCCAGCTTCATGATGGAAGCGTTAAAAAGATGAGCCCGAAGCATGAGCGTTACTTCTTTGTCTGTATATCCAGCGGTGGATTAAGAGGGGGAAAGATGAGCAACGAGCCCCAGACCCTAAAAAAAAACTGCACAAAAAACTGCTTTTTATATCCCCCTCCGTACTATTACGTGGAGTCCCATTGCTGCGTTTTGTTCAGGTTGATTCATTTATAATGTCACAACTATACGTATTTTTCGGTTACACCGACTTGATATTTTGTTAATTGTGAGGCTTTAATGATTATTTCAATTGCCTGTCTGTTTTTCAGCATTTTGTCAATTCATTATCTAGTCCCTCTTCCACCTCCTGTGTCACAATTCTTTTGAAAACTTTTCGGCCCCAAAAGCGTGTGCAGGATCCGCCCTCGCGTATATGTTTTCGGCGTCGTTGGATCCGACGTCTCGAGCGCTAGGGTGAGATTTGGATGACGCAGGCTGGATTCATCCAGGTATTTTGAGAGTTAATTTTTTATCGCTTCTTTTAGTATATTTGATAAGACAGGTTGATCCACCCGTAATTTGATGTTTCGTTGATGTCCTCAAAAATATGAGATAGCTTGATTAAGGAATTCATCCACTGCAATGATTCTTCTCAGTTTGAGTGACAAAGAGGGTCGTCTTATTTCAACGACAGTTTGTTAACGGAAGGGACGAGTTTAATTTGGTTTTATATCCTACACTGCTACAGTGATTAAAATAGAGCGGTGGACAACACACTACCCCACGGCCTCAAGGAACCACTTCTCAAGATCGCTCTTTCCAAAAAGTATTCCTCAGGCACAGAGTCAATAAGGAACACAGACATTCTTATTTTGGTAACTTTAACTCGTAGAAGTAACGAAGTCAAACGTCTGCAGGAATGTTGACGTCTTCAGAGCGTGAATCCTGTAAGTAGACCAAACGGACCTCCTTGAAAGACTGAAGCACACTTGAAAGAACTCTTAGTTCACCCTTATCTGACGCTTTTTAACTATTCAAGTTACAATTAGAATGCCCTCTTGGCTTTAATTTAGTTCATGCATTACAAGCACTGGTCAGGGGTGCTTGGCTGCTGTAAAAGACGTACTAATTAACAAATAAATTTTCGGTCCTGGGGCAAAGACGCTATCTGCAGTTTTTTTATAGTCAATATTTTAATGCATAACGGTCTTCGTATTCTCCAGTAATCTAATGCGATTTACCAATCCATATATTTCCAGTAGGGAATTGAGAATCAGTCTTTATTTGTTACTAGTACCAAATAAAATCAGACACGAAATGGGCTTACATGCTTGGTCAAAATCATACTCAGACCTCTGAAAATGTTAAAATCGGTACCTGATCGTGACAGATTTTCGAAATGACTTCTGTCGTTGACACTCTTGTTTTGCGTTCCGATTATAGATTAAACATTGTTGGACAAAATTATCATGAACACCGAAAAACTTCAGAGTGGCAGAAAAAAAACTGGTCTGAAGTAAACGTTTATTTAAATCAAAGGGTAATTAGCGTAGAGAAGGGAAACAAAATCCAAGATAAAGTACATTATTTCAAGTTTTATTTCAAACGTAGATACCGCGATTATCTTGTAACTTATTGTTGCTTTTATTATTTGACTAAAAACTAGATTTTCTAGAAATAACACATCATTCCACAAAAATTTGACTTTCCGTGGCCAACTAGATTTCCTGACCTTTCCCCTCTGAATTATTTTCGCTGGCGATGCATTAATAAAACATAAATTTTATCGACAACTTGGGATCCATTCTTCCGAGGAAGTTTGGAATCTCACGACTGAAGCTTGCGGGGTCACGTCAAACTTAGTTTTGCTCATTTTGAGACTTGAAATTAAGTAGTTTTGCTCATTTTGAGACTTGAAATTGAACCAAAACTAGATTTTCATTCTGAGATTGTCGGACGAATTCAAAAGCCCAATGCTATAGATAACATTGCTCAAAACGAGAGTAGTTTATAACACTTGTCATCGGTGTGAATTGATCATGCATTTTGTCGCAAACGTTATGAACAACCAATGAGTTTTTTTTACTGACGTATATCTATTGATCATGCATTTTGTCGCAAACGTTATGAACAACCCGTTAGTTTTTCTACTGACGTATATCTTTCTTCATAAACGTAACGCCCCCGGTAATTCAGATAGTAAATTCTTTCCATTTTCAAAATTAACATCAAATTATTCGAGGTGATTACGTGCACAGGGTGCGATAATTTGAATACAAGGCTCTTTAATATTGCCGACTCACATATTCATGTATCAATATCAATTTCCAGCAAAAAAGTTTCCGAAAGCAGTTTAATGTTGAAAATTTATTCCCGAAGGTTATTGAAAAATACTAAATCGAAATTGATTTGTATCTATGGACATCAGGAATACAAGTGAATTATTTCCTAAAAAGACATAATCTCGAATATTATGAAAACACACTTAAACGGTAGCGATTGAAATGAAGCTTTCCTCCTACAGTAAAATTATAAGAACTATAATTTTTTCTTCGAATCGTTTGCTAAATTCAATAGCATGCACAAACTAAGACACTGAAAATATACTATGAACGAATAATTGGCAGATTTTCTCGCTCTCGCCAATAGCAATAACTTGGCATATAAGTAAAGTCAGAATACCACGACAGTCGTGAATTTTCATAAAAGTAAAGTGTAACGTTTTTCATCGTATAAAATTTAACTGACAATAATGGAGTGATTGTAAATAGACTGAAATAAACAGCGTTAATTTCAGTAGAAATGAACTTTTGAGTCGAAAAATTCTCAGATTGATGACGCATAAATGTTATAAACATATACCGCAAGGATCAATGAAAAGTACTGGCCTATGATCCCGATGACATTTTCTTTGTGTATATCATCATTTCAAATTTGTTTGTGACCGAATTTGAATGCCAGTTCATCTTTAGGAAACATAAACACAAACCATCGTGAAACACAATTCAATGCTTGGTCCCTGCTGAGTTACGACCATGGTAGAATTAAAAAATCTTGGAATAAATTCAAAGAACTGCTTTTGTTCTCCAGCGCTTCTTACGGCCTTTTGCAATGAACTGATGTTCTTCAAGGGGGGCAGTTTTAGCACGAGCATCTTCAGGATATTGGACATCGATATTGAATATTCCCTCCTTATTTTTGAGCTGCACAAACGACTTCGATATGATCGTAGATTACTGCTTGTATTTCGAGATTTGGAGTCATTAGTAAATGATTATTCTGAACATTGGAGGCGTATTGATGTTTAGAGAAACTCGAGTACGGCTGGGAAGTTTGTGAGTCTGGAGTGTTCTGTTGGTTTCTCCGGAAAATTCTGAATGCGATTTTAAAGTAAATATTTATTACGTCATATGATAAATTTAAATTACGTTTGATTATATTAGAAACAAAGATTTACCATTTTGAACATGAACCTTACTTGTTCATGACTAAATAATACCGATCCATTATATCAGATAACCTTTATTGGTTATCAAAACGGATAGCAAAAAATTTCAAATTAGTGTAGTATTGCTTATTTCTTTAGGAAAAGTAAAAATGATAAAAAGACTAGCAAGAATATCAGTTTTGACGCGTTTAGGGATAGTGCTACAGGTAAATCAACCAATTGAAGATGGTTAGGGAAATTAAAACTGGAAATTATAACTCCGACAATGATCATCGCGAAGGATCGTATTTTGTCTACAATGACTGAATATCCGGAAGATTTGAGCGTCTCCAAAAGTACAGTTTGTTTGTGTTTGCCGATAAAAATGTTCAGAACTTCCCGTAAATCCTCGTACGATTTAGACTGAACTGGAAAGTCGATGGATCGATAAACACTTCTTTTTCACCGCCGAGCTTGCAGCTGAGCCTGGTTCCCATTATACTCGTGTTTGCAATGATGGGCTTCCTTTGCAGCTGCGACGGTAGAGGTATCGGGAATATCATCATGCGTGCCTTAGGTATAGATTACCTTAGCAGCCTGTAAATGAGCGCCGGTACGTCAAGAGTTGGAGTGACTGGTTTCATCTGGGACTGTTTTGTCCTGATTGTGTTTATTTGAACTTAAAAATTGTAGTACTGTTGCAGAAGCTTCCCGACCAATGAACTGGCGTTTGAATTTTGGAGAGGGTAGACATTAGGTCGTGCGTAAGTTCTTTTGCTGTGAGAACTATAGTCCTACTTATGGAAACTTCTCTTCCATCTCTTCTGATGCGCCCGCTTTATCTGGTCAAACGCGAGAAGATGAGCTTCACGAGCGGCCGCCACCTCAGGAGTATCTGCAATCCCAACATGGATGTGCTTACCCAAAAGTTTCCGGGATCGTTCTTTCTTTACAGCCAATAAGTGAGCTTTTGTGGCTGCAAGAACCTCGGGGGTCTGAGAGACAGGTTCCGGAAGATACGGATGAAGGTTTGTAGCTTGGACTCGGAATCCCTCGTTATCGGCAACATAATTTGCCGATTGCCTGCGTCCGAGATCGTCGTAATAGGAATAAGTGCCAGTTACTCCACCATTCAAAGAGCGTTCTTCATGATGAGAAGCATCATTGTGAACATATCCGTACGCGTACTGGCCTAACTCGTCTTGGCTGTGGTACTGAGTTTTCACAACTTGAGGAATGACCACTTCCTGATACGTAGGCTCGTTCCTGACTACTTGTTTCGAAAGTTTTGGGTGGAAAACTGGCACGATGGAATTCTCCCTCGGAGTTTCGAAATCATGGATTTGAGTTTCAAACGACTTGGCTACCACAACTGGTGGGACTGGAATAGCGTCGATGGACTTGGCCGCCCCCAGAAAAACGGGAGCCCTGAAGGCGTAGGCAAATCCGGGAGCGACGGGAGTGTGCTCGGAATATCCTACGCCAGGACTGAACTGAACCAAGGTCTGGGCCGGGCATTCAGTGGCAGCCAGCAGCAGCAGCAGCAACAGCGGGACCTGCGAAAGAAAGTTACAGTTACGTATTTCAATAACGGGGATTGCCCTCAGAGATAAGGATGTACATTGTGTCAAAATTGCAATTGATTTAGGGGGAGGCCTAAAACAATGATTTGATATAATATGAAAGTCCTGTCAAGTTCGCAGAATAATTCAAAATAAATACTTGTAGGTTACCAGAAGTTCTGGCCCTAGATGATATTATTATTAATTTACTTCTGGCTGAATTCTTTGGAAGGAGCCATTTACCATGCGGATGCTATTTACGCTCATCCTTTTTTGTGTTCCCAAATCTATTTAAGTTTTCATTGTGTTTGTTTCAATCCTTATATGCTCGTTTTAAGCCCCTAATTTATCCCTATAAAACCATTTAAAAATAATACCTTAGCTTTAAATATCAATAGAACAATACAAACCTATCTCAGTATACGTATAAATTGGATATTTGGAGTCTTGAATAATGATGTCAAAATCGCCGACCCTCTCTTGACTAAAAACATTACAAGTCAGCTGCCATATGAACACGGTACAAAGGATAGTAAAAAATACATCCCGCATGTGTCTCTTCAAAAATTACTACTTCCAGGTTGGATTTGCACAATCTATCACCCAGCACAATCTGCCCCCTACGGTAGACTGAGGTACGAATTTCTGCCAGCGATACGTGGCTCTATCTTCCCATCTCCTCATTACCGCTCTATGTAATCCCATGGCTGACATACTCTGCAATCCCATGTCTGACATGCTATGCAATCCCATGTCTGACATACTATGCAATCCTATGTCTGAAATGCTAACTTTTCTTGTCGTAAGTTTGAATGCATCGACTTGACCCCCCCAAACTACGTACATTAAAGTATCGTGTAGAATAGAAACTTGGCGCACAAGCTGCTTTTTAGAAAATAATTCTTCACTTTCTAGCGATTGTAAGCATGTTTGAGAAGAGCTCTCAATCCCCAAGTGAAAGCACTTCCTCTTAGATTGCAAAAGATACTTTAATCTTTTCCATGTACGGCTCCGTGGCGCTTTGATACCGTGTTGTGCCCACTGCTGAGAGATAGGGATTCGAATCCCGGCTTGGGTACACTGATTTTCACAGAACCACGGAGTGTTTCCCTTAGATAAGGCAGCTTCAGACTCACATCCCTCACGCGCGTCAATAGCTGTAAGACATTGAAAACCCAGTACGTCAACTATGCTAGAATTAATAAAAGTTTCACTGGGGTCAGCGAGCTCAATTGCTTAGCATGTACGGACGCACCTTTAAATTTATTTCCAACGCCCCTCCAACAGGCTCCTAAGGCAACTCGCTCGAGCAGCACATTTAATAAACACGTGCGTATCTTTTTACACGTTGCCTCGATTTATACCGTAGTCGATGCATATTTCTATTTACGTAAAGACGGTACGTTTCTATTTCTATTCACGCTTGGATCGTACGCTTCTATTTCTATCCACGCTTACAGCTACAGCCGCCTCATGCGATCTCCTTAATTGCACCGTAAATTGATTAGAAAATACAGTACAAAGAGACCAACCAAAGTGAAAATATGTCTACCCCAGTAGAAAATTATCTCAAGGTTTCCTAAAAAAACTATACATCCACGTAATAGATTGAGTACCTTCAAAAATTGCTTCAACATTTTCACCTTCGCTCTCCAACAGCCATGAAAAACAAAGTAAGTTTTATGTAATCTTTACTTAAGATTTTGCAAAGTAATCATTTCCTGGCACTACGAGGATTTCACGACGCTGAAGATTTCAGAGCTGATGCAGACATTAGGTATTTCCAGTTGTGTTTAGATAAAAAAACGCATCCGGTGGCGCCGGAGGGATGGAAATGCATCAGGGGGGATGAAAATTATACACCCCGTCAAACTTTTTCGCCGGAGCACTTATAATTATTCTGATGTTTTGAGACGAAAGACTATTTATAAATTATTTCTTGTACTTATCGAAGGAGCAGCGAAAAAGTTAGATTAAGGAAATTGTTTCGAGTGGCCTTCGCCGTCCCTTGCCCAACCCTAGTCAAAACGAAGAGGAGGGCGGCCAAACGAAGAGGGGGGCGGCCAAACGAAGAGGGGGGCGGCCAAACGATGAGGAGGGGCGGCCAAACGATGAGGAGGGTGGCCAAGGTTCCTCTAGGAGGGTTCCGGTTACGTAGTGCGTCGGGAAAAGTCCTGAATTATTATTGTTCGGACTGAGAAAACTAACGATGAAGGTGAAGTTAGGAAGGAGCAAGGACTTAGAATGAAGGGGAAAAAATAGTAATCAGTCAGCAAGATGCGAAAGTTATTTGAGCTTTGTTGAAAAAACTTTCAATGGAATAAATATCCTGAAGAGTTTTAGTCGATCTGATGTGGTAACGTAGAATATGCATAGAATATATTATCGATCATTTCTAACATGGTGCCATCAGTGCAAAGAACAATGTTAAAAATTCACTGTTTCACTGAGGCTATAGATCATGTACGAGCCAATAAATTATTAAAAAAAATCGAATATATTAAGTTTGAGAGAATTTATATTTTTTCACTTGCTAAGAGCTTCTACTGAAGACGTAATTTTTTTTGTGAGAATCATGAAGGGGTGAGACGCAAGAAGTTAAAAGTGTATGAATGAATATTTGGTGCATTTGGTACATTCGGTTCAGAAAAATATGAACTGAGCTCAAAATCTAAATATTTGAGCTGCTGATACTACCACAATTAAAATACTTCTTATCTAGAGATCCTGGCATCCTAATATATGAGTGCCACCTCAATTTGATAGAGAAATATTTTGTTCTTAATTCAGTCTTGGACAATCGGCACGCTGGAAAAAATATTCGGCATATCCGAGTTTTGAGGAATACAAACCATACCACGACCACACTGTCGTGAATTATCATTCAACTACGCTAAAATTAAACAAAACCCACGAGGTAAAAATTGCAGTACGTAAAAATTCTTCAGATGCCTCATATCAGAACGTGGAATTCAGTTTGGTTGAGTTTTGAGAACCTTCTGCAACTCTCATCAACTACAACGACTTGAGCACTACTTGGAGCGAAGGGAGAGAGATAGTTTTGATGAAGATAACGACGATGATGATGATGAACATGATGATGGGGAAGAATATACCGACATTCCTTCCCATTGGCGTTGACCCTAGCCCAACCTTGGCATTTGGCGCAGGGCTGTTAGGGCTTGGGAGCCATAAGACCCGCACAGAGGCATGGGAAAAGTTGTCGACTCACCCAGGTTTAAGTTCAAGATAATTAGCGCCACCAGTTCACAAATAAGGAGATTTTACTTAAAAATTTGTTATGTGCACTTAAATGCGTTGGTCTGATTCATCCAAGATCAGATTCGCGTCTGTTTGCCGGTAATAAGTTATCAATTCCCCCATAATATTACGTGTAGTGGGTAAATGTGTTTAATATGAATAAATGTATCTGAAATCCTCTTTGTGCGATACAATTCAGAATTTGGTCGTTCTACTTTGAATTTGATTTATCTGTCATAAGATAATTTGTAAATATTTCATTTATATAGTGAGAAAATAATAGTGATATTTTAGTTTTAAAAAATTCATAAATACGGCATTTTCAGTATATCGTGAGAACTGGGAAGCAACTTTGGTTTTCTCGTGCCCGTTCACAGTACACAAGATCTTTGTTGCTCCTAGGGGCAGCAACCTCATCTTTTAGGCCTGTCCAGAGGTTATTCACGCGCTATTACGTCTTTGCTATTTATAATTATAACTACTAGCAGACAAACCCCGCCAAAAATGACGGGACAAAACATGT